>JBCEWE010000443.1:370692-388192 GCA_039877035.1 Silurus lanzhouensis | reverse complement strand
GGAAAGATTTCTTGCGACCGCATCCAAAGACGTCCGATACAATTGTGTTTGGGGAAGAAGTACATGTGGGTGGAAAAGACAGGTGTCCCAATACTTTTGTCCATATTGTGTCTTATTAAATTCATGAAGAAGTGTTCAGAAATGATGATTTATATCATGGATTCTGGGACGTTTGTGCAATCCAGATATTCGAAAACAGATTCTGTTTCAGGAAAAAGTGTGAAAATGCACTAGAAGTGACACTTTTTATCGGTTCATATTCAACTTCATATTCCAGAAATACCAAGACGTCATTGCTGGACCCCTGAGCAAGCCCCTAAACTCCTCAATCGGATGAATGAGATCCTTGTACATTACTCTGAATAAGGGCATCTGCCAAATTCCGTAAACCAGCGATTCCCAACCCAAGTGTGATCCACAAACCAGTTTCATGCACTGATGGGGGGTGGGGGGCATGGGGGGGGGGGGGGGGTTTCATGCACAATACTAAACACGTGTATATTATATTACTATTATACATATTATATGGTTTCATTATTAGGAAAATTATTACATATATAATAAATGTGTAACTCTATTTTTATCCTTTCTGAGACGGCCACAGGTTTTAAGATTATTCGAGTGTTTTTTACTCGTCTGCTTCAGTACAAACGCAGTTTGTGAGCAAAAAAATAAAAAAAATATTAATTTGCAGGTTGTTAAAATAAATGTCATTCATTAATTATATGTTTAGAACAAAAAGACAATAATTAACAACAGAAAAATAGAGGGAAAAAAATGTCGATAAACAAAAAAAAAAAAATGTATTAATAATGATGACATTAAAATTAATACACAAATAAACGCATTACAAAATAAGCAAAATGCTAAATAAAAAAAAAAAAGATAAAAACATACCAAATCATACTGACAATAATTGTAAACATAATAATAATAATAATAATAATAATAATAATAATAATAATAATAATAATAATAATAAAAAGAACGTTTTGTCAGTATTGTCGGTCTGATATAAATTGTACTGATTGTGTAAAAAAAAAGCAGGTTGTGTGTGTGTGTGTGTGTGTGTGTGTGTGTGTACCTGTTGGCTTCCCTGCGCGCGGCGATGCTCGCGATGATGACGCTCTCAGGTCTGGGCGTGGCCACGGCTTTAAACGTTCCTCTCCAGAACTTGTCAAAGAGCTGCTTCTCTCCCTGGAGAAGACTGGCCATGTTCCTGGATGTTCCCAGATGTTCCTGGAGCGATACCGAGCCCAGGGTCTGATACCGAGTCCAGGATCCGTTAGTCCGATCCACACTTGTGTCTGTTTTCCACGTTCTCTTTCTCACACACACACACACACACACACACACACACACACACACGCTTACACAAAGCTGCAGCACCACGGGAGCTGTCCAAGTTCCTCGGATTGTGGGTAAAACTCTGATTTGTGGCTGTTTGATGTTTTTTTTTTTTTTTTTTTTTTTATAATAAATTTGAAATAAAACAAATAACAATAAGCAGCGCGCGCTGATTGGATCCGAACCCTCCTCGCGCCGCTTCTTTCTCCACGGCGCGTGCGAGACGGGAGGACCTGCACGCGACTCCCTCACACACTCCTCTGTGTGTGTGTGTGTGTGTGTGTGTGTGTGTGTGTGTGTGTGTGTGTGTGTGTGTGTGTGTGTGTGTGTGTGGCTGGTAAACGAGCGAGGAGACAGAGCTCAGAGACTGCACAAGTGTGTGTGTGCGCGTTGTGAGAGATGGTATGTCGCGCGGCAGAATGTGTGTGTCTGTGGGTACGCGAACTGAGCGCGAGTGAACAGTTACGCTGAAGGTGTCTCGTTTGGGGAGGCGCAGCGCGTGACGTTAAAGTGGGGACCGCCAGGACACACACACACACACACACACACACTCTCTCTCTCTCTCTCTCTCTCTCTCTCTCTCTCTCTCTCTCTCTCTCATACGCACACAAACACACACACCACTTGTTCTCTCTCTCTCTCTCTCTCTCTCTCTCTCTCTCTCTCTCACACACACACACACACACACAAACAGTCTTTTATCAGTAATACCAACATTTTCATCCCTTGCTTCACCCTTGTTCTTTCCATTTCTCTCTCTCTTTCTTTCTCTCTCTCTCTCTCTCTCTCTCTCTCTCTCTCTCTCTCTCTCTCTCTCTGCCCCTTAATCAGCATAACTAAAGGGCTGAGGGTCAGAAGCAGCAGATGGATCCCGTGTGTTTGTGCGTGTGCGTGTGCGTGTGTGTGTGTGTGTGTGTGTGTGTGTGATTGTCTTAAAGACCCCCGAGGCAAAACATTTCCACCAGCTCAAACCCCATGACCCTCTTCAGCAAACCACCTGTCACCAGGCCTCTATCCAAAATGGCTCTCTGCTCCCTACACATGCAAACTACACACTACACACACCGCACGTACGAACACTCCCACACACTCCGTATGTCTTTGCGTCACGTGTACAGCAGGAATTCAGGGTCCCAAGTAATTATTAAAGTAATTATTTCCACACTTCCTAGTGCACTGAATGTCTGATTGGGATACAGCCGTATTAAACAATCATGTGCACCTGTAGGCAAAGTAACACAATAGTGTTTATATTGTGGATTTCGTTCGAACGCTAACGTCGCTATAGTAACCACTATTTCCCGGGGACTTGTGCATCAGATTACGTAGACACAATGTCATCAAAATAATCTGATCTAATATATAAAATCTATGGAAGGAGTCTCCAGTGCGAGTCCTCTTTTCAATAAACAACCATTACTCAAACACACGATGGCTAGACGTCCTGGCAGTTCAAATGATTAGCAATGCTGAGGCAAATCATGTTGCTAGCTTGTGCTTAGCTGCTAAGTTGTTTATACTATTAAACGTAGCATCCTGATGAGGGTGGAAATAAGTAAAAAAAAGTCAGGAGTATCAACATTTACCTTAGATGTGTTAGTCAGATTGATGCTAGCAAACCTAGAAATGCAGAGGTTAAACATGAAGCCTAGCAACTAGCAACAAATAACGCATATTCTGGAGATTACCAAAGCTAATGGTGTAGCTAGCTTATAGATAAACTATTTGGGCTATTAATCATACTGTTAGCACAAATTTAGTAAATTGTAAAGGACATGTTTTGATGCCTGTTTCAATTTTTATTGTCCCTTCACCTGACCTAGAAGAACCAAACCTGTTCCAGCATGACAATGCCCCAGATCCATTAAAATCTGCTTGACATAGGATGGAGTGGAAGATCTCCCGCTATAGAGCTCCAAACCCAACTGAACACGTTTGGAATGAATGTGAACGCTGACTGCACTCCAGGTCTCCTAATCTCACCTCTATTAGCAATTGACTCCACTAAGGCCATGTTCACACTAAGACGTTTTCGTTCAAAAACACGTATTTTTCAGACAACGAAAACGTAGCTTACTAAAAACGTTCTTCAAAGTAGATCAATTTGAAAAAAAAACCTTCTCGCGTCACAGTGTGGACTGGGCAAAGGGAAGCTTACGAAAACGATGGCGCATTTTTAGTCATTGCGGCAACGTTTTAAAGAACCTTAACGTAAATAAACCTCAGGCAGGAACGATGCAGGTCAGAACGTGTTAAGTTTTGCTCGGGTGCAGTACAGGGACATAAACGTTTTCAGATGTTTCACTGAGGAAGTGCAACTTTCAGGAAACGAATGAAAACAAAAGTGTGGACACAAAGTGTTTTTAGACAAACATGCTGTCCAAACCATCTCAATCTCGCCTCCCTCACCTTGTCTTCAAAACGTCCTAGATGCGCTGTCCCTCTAATAAACTCATTTCTAATCCTGTCCATCGTCGTCACTCCCAACAAAAACCCCAACATCTTCAGCTCTGCTACCTCCAGCTCCACCTCCTGTCATTTACTCAATGCCATTGTCTTTAAACCATACAACATCTCAGGTCTCACCACAGTCCTATAAACTTTCCCTTTCACTCTCACAGATAATCTTCTATCACAAATCACTCCTGCCATCACTCTTCTCCACCCACTCCACCCTGCCTGCACTCTTTTCTTCACTTCTCTAACACACTCTTCATTACTCTGCACTGTTGACCCCAGGTACCTGAACTCCTCCACCTTCTCTACCTCTTCTAACTGCAACCGCATCCCTCCACTGCCCTTCCTTTCATGCACACACATGTACTCTGTCTTACTTCTACTGACTTTCATTCCCCTTCTCTCCAGCACGTACCTCCACCTCTCCAGGCTCTTCTCAACCTGCTCCCTACTTTCACCACAAATAACAATATCATAAATAACAATAACATCATAGTCCATGGAGACTCCTGTCTGACCTCGTCCATCAACCTGTCCATCACCACTGCAAACAGAAAAGGGCTCAGAACCGATCCTTGATGCAGTCCAACCTCCACCTTGAACCAGTCTGTCATTCCTACTGCACACTTCTCTGCTGTCACACTGTCCTCATACATGTCCTGCACCACCCTCAAATACTTCTCTAACACACCTGACTTCCTCATACAATACCACAACTCCTCTCTCCACCCTGTCGTATGCTTTCTCTAAATCCACAAACACACAATGCACAAAGAACACTGATGCTATACAACCAGTAAATCTATTTAGGATATTTATCATTAGTGGGACAAATTATATATAGCAACCTTGTTGATACACTATACGAACAAAAGTTTGTGGACACCTGACCATAAGATTGGTATGTGTTTTTTGAACATACTTTTATAATAAGCTCCACTCTTCCGAGAAGATGTTCCACCATATTTTGGGGTGTGCTTGTGGAGATTTGTGCGAGACTCATTCAGCCACAAAAGTGTAAGTAAAGTCAGGAGAAGCCTCTAATTCTGTGGTAAGAGTTTGGAGAAAATTTACATATGGCTGGAAAAGTCAGGTGTCTCAATATTTTGGTCAATTGAGGGTAGAAAAATTTAAATATCAACGTATAAAAGCTTGAACTGGTGTTATAATTACTCTTAGCATCAACTGCTTAGCATAAACAAAGAGTATTGCAGAGGCTAATAATGCAACTAGCCTGTTCATACATTTAAATCTAAATGCACAGCGAGAGTGGAAACACGGCAAACAAAACTGACTTTACCTCAGATATTTACCTCAGAAAACAACTTCATTTCACTTAGCGCTATCTGCTAATAACTGTGTCTCATTCAAATTTCCATATTGACATATATCAGATTTGCCATTTTCTGTGGAATTTTGATGAACATCCAATGAATATGTGACATAATAGAATCGAAATTGGGTCTTTTTTCCATACTCACTGCACCGGGTTTGTAATAAAAGCCATAGTGTGGACTTTTTATTAACTATAAAGTAGCCAATACTGCATCGATCCAATGTCATTCCTGGCAGTATAGCACTCTTGGCAGCTGATTATGGTGTCTATGCCAGGGATCGTTACGGCCTGTTCTATACAACAACCTCGTAAATGACTGCAGAAACCCGCTGAAAGAAATGAAGCATGAACCCATTGTCATATCAGATCACCGTTCTGTCTTCCTCTCTACCGCGGGGGAAACGAACAAGCCGAGTCGTAGCTCTTCATCTTTACGCTAGCATCGATTCCTCGTATATCTCACTATATGGCGCGACGATCGCCATAGAAACATAAGCCGGTAAACATTCTTGCCGTGTTTGCGGTCACGTCCCGAGGCTTTTGGGAGCCGTTCCGCCGCGTTACGGAGGTGTTTTTTTTTTCTTTCTTTCTTTCTGTCAACACAGTTTTATGCATATTTTCTCTGCGCAACTTAACGCGGAACGCCATCGAGCACTTAGCGCTAAGTGCAGGCCTCATCAGCGTGCTTTGAATAACGATTACCATGCAGCCCACTCGAATTATACCAAACGACAACTCGCAGCGTGTTTGTCTAATCAGGCGACTGGTCTGAATTGCGTTTTAGGGTGGATTCTAGGGGGCAGAAACGTTCGCTGGTGTATAATAAATTGTGAGACAAACATGAAAAAAAAAACATGATCCAGTAACATTTCATATGTATTGATGTAATAATGTAAAATAAAGATAAATGGTATTCAATATTACGGGAATCGACATAAAATTAAAACAAATAAAATGTCCCCAGTTAATCGAACTTACTATATTATATAAAAAAAAAACCTTCTAGCCTAGCATTCTTGTATACTGCTCATATTACACAAATATTAGCTATATTCCTTGTGATTTCTTTTCTAGAAAGAGTATAAACAATATAAAGGTTGCAAACTAAAGACATAAAACACACAGGGAAAATAAGTACTAAGCATTCGAGGATGTTTGGACATCTAGGGGAAGTTCATTTCACTACCTAGAGAAGAAAAGTCACAAAGGAGATTTTGTTTAAATGTAAAAAATATTTATTTGTCAGCAGTAAGGATGGTAAATGTAATTCGTTACTGAACCTAAGTAGCTTTTCTGCATATCTGTACCATACTGAAGTGTTTCCATTTGAGCAGAAGTTTAACTTTAACTTCACTACATTTCAAAGTCAGATATCTTTTTACTCGACTACATTTAGTGAAATCAGTCGTTACTTTTTATTTACGAGGATAAAAACATAACTGGTGAAACACGCAGCGAATCACCAATCAGGGTCGAGCGCACGCTCTGTTTAAAACATGTTCTGATTGGCGCTTGGTGTATCTACTGTTTACCAACATACAGTTCAGCATGAGTTCAACATCAAGCAGAACATTTAGAGAGGAATAAATGATGAAGAAACTCCAGACTCGAACTCGTCACAACACACATGGATTTATTTAAATGAATTTTTCCAACTAGTTGATAGAAATGGTTTTGAGCTCATGATAATTATAATAGAAATCCATCAGTGTTTGAGTCATTAATTTCATTCTATTAATAGATCAGTGTGCTGTGAGTCACATTAGAGCCTTTTCACATAAACTGGGTTAATTAAGCAAAGAGTCTTGTGATAAGAATTATAGGTACTATAAGTCAACTGCATGGTTTGTGTATTTTGTTTTAACACTGGTTGTCTGGCATTAGATTTAACAAGATAAAAGTACAGTCAAGTACTTTCTGAAGTAAAAACTGGATTATAAACACCTGTACCCATAATAAAAATGTTCTGTTTTAGTTCCATCCACATTTCCTAAATGATCTTACTGGAGGATTCTTGCTTGTGTTGCAACTTCTATAGTGAATACGGTGTTCCCCTTCAGGAACTCGAGCTGCGTCGAAACGCTATGGGAACGCCCCTGCGTGACCACGCTCTGAACCACGTGTGAAATCTAGCCAATAGGCAAGCCGTGACGTCATAGACAGGCTACGTCGCGTAAACCAGGAAGCTACAAGATGGCTGTGCGGTGGTAGCGACATTAGCTTCTGCTCGTTCAGGTAAGCGCTTTGCGTGTGTTATCTGTGCAGTCATGAGCTTATATGCAGGCAGAATTCCGTCTGCGACGTGCTGTTTGCTTAGCTTAGGAGCGTGCTTAGTCGGCTCTCGAGGGTATCGGTTGTTAGCATTTTAGCCGTGCGGCTATGCGCTCCCGGCTGCGAGGCGAGCTCCCGTTCCCCGGGGAGTGTGCTCGTTTAGCGGTTCCTTCTCCGGTGCGTGTGACGCGGTGCTCCGTATTCTTCCTCCGAGGTGGGTGAATTTTCGGGGAGCGCTCTCCGAGGTGAGCGCTCTCCCTCGCGGCTTCGGCTCTCGATGGTTTCGGCTGTTAGCATTTAGCCGTGGGGCTATGCGCTCCCGGCTGCTAGCCGAGCTCCCGTCCCCCGGGGAGTGCGCTCGTTTGGTAACGGTTCCTTTCCCGGTGCATGTGACGCGGTGCTCCGTATTCTTCCTTCGAGGTGGGAGAATTTCAGTGAGCGCTCTCCGAGGTGAGCGCTCTCCCTCGCGGCTTCGGCTCTCGATGGTTTCGGCTGTTAGCATTTAGCCGTGTGGCTATGCGCTCCCGGCTGCTAGCCGAGCTCCCGTTCCCCGGGGTGTGAGCTCGTTTGGTATCGGTTCTTTCCCAGTGTGTGTGACGCGGTGCTCCGTATTTCTTCCTCCGAGGTGGATGAAATTTCGGGAAATTAGGGGAAGCATGCCTGGCGGCTGCTTCTTCTCCCGGTGCGGATGGCGCAGCATTACATGTCTCTCTCTCCAAGGAGGTTGAGCTGGTGGGTGCTAGCGAGCCTGCGGGCTCCTCACAGCCTGTGCTGTATATGGAGCTCCTTGAGGTCGTGGCACGGGCCGGGTCCGAGCTGGATTTAGCTTGGCCGGTCGTGTGGCAGAAGCAGCGCGCACCTGGTGAGCTGGTCGTGCGTTTCCTGCGCTGTGTCACAGCCTCAGCACCTCCCCTGATCTGCGCACCGAGGTGTCTGGGTCCTGGGGGCCCGTGAGCGTGCATGCTTTTCCGATGTTCTTCGCTGTGCGCGAATGTTATTGGAGCTAAGTGGCGCGGCTACGGGATGATGCCGCTTGTGGTAGAGGCGCTAGCTAGCTAGCTCTCCCCGAGTGTTGCATCTGTGACGGCTATCGGTTTGCCTACGATGATGCGAGCTTCCTTCTGGGCGCCATGGTGTCCCCTCCTGGCCTGACCTGGTAATGCTGTGGGTAAGGGCGATTGCTGGCGGGTTCAGGAGACCGCGGTGGCGTTTCGGTGGTAGTTCCTCGCTGCTCCGATGGGGCTGCTCGGCGGCAGCCTCACCCTGGTACGTCCAGGCGCTGCGAGATGGCCCGGTGAGAGAGTGTTGCCACCCGATTCCCGCGGGGAGGTCCTAGGGGCCCCTGGCAACTCTCTAGGCCCGAAGGGGGGCTGGACGGCCTGAGGGTCGTCCTCGCCTCTGGTGAACGGGCTGTGGTGCGTAGGCCTGATGGCTTGCATCTTGGAGGGCGGTGCGCACCTCATGCTACGGTGCTCGTCCCTCCCTGGCACCACCGGGAGGCCGGTCTGTCGGCCCTGCCACAGGGTGTTCAGGACGCTGCCTCCCTTTAGCGGTTAACTCCCTTATTTCCGCCCGACAGTTCGTTGCGGATGGGGGTCATCCGCCGCCTCTCAGGGGGTTTCAACGGCCGCAGTACGCTGCTCCTGCCGTTCGGGTTCAGGAGGACTGTCTGTTAGCCCTGCCAAGGGTCGTGTTCAGGACGCAGCTTCTCCAGCGCTTCGCTCTCCGTATTCTGCCCGTATGTTCGCTGCGGACGGGGGGTTCCGCCGCCTCTCAGGAGGTGTAGTCGGCTGCAGAGCACCGCTCCGGCCGCTCTGAGTGGGTCAGGGGCCAGCCCCGAGGGGTTGGTTTTCCCTGTGGAGACTTTCTGTCAGTCTGGGGGGCTGCCTGGAGTCTCTCGGGGGTCCTGCGTACTGTGGTGAAGGGCTGCGCGATTTAGTTCGCGTCTTCTCCTCCCCGGCTCAACGGGGTGTGTCCCGCCCTGGCGGGACCCGTGCAGGCTCTGGTCCTGGGACAGGGGGTGCGTGCTCTCCTGAGGAATCGGGCCATCTAGGTGGTTCCCTCCTCCTTGTTCAGAGAGTCAGGCTGCTACAGCCCGTGCTTCGTTGTTCCGAAGAGGGACGGTGGGTTGCATCCCATTTTGGATCTACGCTGCTTGAACCACTCGCTTTTGAGGCTCGGGTTCAGGGTTTCTCGTTTAGAGAGGTCGTGTCAAGTCCGAGGACTGATTTGTCATACGCTAGATCTGGTGGTTGCATGCTCCCATGCAGCCGTCATTCACCGCGCACGGGAGGTTCCTGAGGTTGCTTTCGGGGCGGAGCTTACCAATATCGGTCCTTCCGTGCGGCCTAGCGCCCTCACCCCGTGCCTTCACAGAGTGCGTGAATGCGGCACTGACCCCGCTGCGGCTTCAGGGCTTCCGCATTCTGTATTATATCAACGATTGGTTGATGTTGGCTCGTTAGAGCAGCTGGCGGTTCGGCATTGAGATGCTGTTCTCGCCTGCATGAAGGTACTGGGGTTCAGACTGAGACGCCGGGTAGTGTGTACTTTTCCCAGCGCGGAGGGCCACTTTCTCGGCGTGGTGTGGGACTCGGCCGAGTTGCGGGCACGGTTGTCTCCCGCCCGGTTTGTAGTCATCCTCACTGCAGTCAGGAGAGTAGGGGCAGGCCACCTAGTCACTGTGAGGCAGTTCCAGAGGCTGCTGGGTCTCATGTCGGCAGCGTCCAGTGTATTTCCACTTGGCTTTCTCCGCATGTGGCCCCTCCGGTGGTCGCTCCGGGGCAGAAGGGTTCTCCCCCTGGGGGAGTCTGTATCGTCACATCAAGGTCTCACGGTGTGCCCTTTGAGCCTTGGTTGTATGGTGGAACCCTACGTTCTGTCTCGAGGCCCCGTTTTAGGGACTCCTTGTCGTCGCGTAACGCTAACGACGGACGCTTCCCTCACGGGGTGTGGAGCGGTCATGAGTGGCCACTCCGCCCAGGGTCTGTGGAGCGGCCCACGTCTCTTGTGGCACATAGGTTGCCGGGAGCTGCTGGCAGTGTTGTTGGGGTTACAACACTTCCTCCCAGTCCTTAGAGATCGCTATGTGTTGATCCGCGCGGACAATAGGACGCTGCCGTGGGACGTGGGACGGTCTTGGCCGAGGCTACGCCTGTACGCCTTTCCCCGATTGCGCTGCTCTCGGGAGTTCTGGAATTGGTTCGCCGGTAGGGAGTCTGTCTCCTCCGGGTAGCACCTCGTTGGCGGGCGGAACCCTGGTTCACCCCTGCCCGGTGTTGTGGAGACTGTGGCCCCTGAGGGGGCACGGTTCGTAGCGGCTGTTCTCTTTACCGAGGTAGCAGAGGCCTTTCTCCACTCCAGAGCTCCCTCCATGAGGAGGTCGTACGCCGCACGATGGCGACTGTTCGCGTCTCGCTGTGAGCACCGTGACTTGAACCCGGTTAACTGCCCGGTCGGTTCAGTTCTGGTGTTTTTGCGGGTACAGTTTGCCGCAGGGTTAACCCCTTCGACCCTGAGGGTTTCCGTGTTTGCTGGGTAGGTCCCATTGGTGACACGTTTCCTCCGCGGTGCCCGGAGGCTGTGGCCCGGGACGCGACTCGGAGTGCCTGTCTGGGACTTGGCAGTTGCCTCGTCCCGCCTGGAGTTGCCCCCTGGCATGGCCAGAGTGTTCTTTGCACGAGGCTGGGTGCTCCCACACGATGTGTCGTGTTACAGGCATTCTGCCCTCCTCCGTTTATAGCCCCCGACCAAGGGTTACGAGACCCGGCTGTGTCCAGTGCGAGCACTGGGTGCCTATCTCCACAGGACGAGTCCTTGGAGCTGGTCGGTGCAGTTGTTCGGCTGCGGGACCTGGTCCCCGCTCCGATCGCGGTCAGGGCTCGCCCCGCCGGAGTGTGGCGGCCTCTGCGGCCAGGTACACATGGTGTCACTCCGGGACGTCTGTGACGCTGCGGGTTGTTCCACCCCGCTGACCTTTGTCAGGTTCTATGACCTTGGCCTCAGAGCCACCCCGGGCTCCTCTGTCCTGCGTGCTGGTGCCGAGGCCCTCACTCTTTCGGCAGGGTCTGGTCAGTGTGGCGTGATTGGACACTCGTTCCCATAGCGTTTCGACGCGGCTCGAGTTCCTGAAGGGGAACGTCTCAAGGTTACGAACGTAACCCTAGTTCCCCGAGGGAACGAGACGCTGCGTCTCCGTGCCACACTCCCTGCATCCCTGCGGCGCTTACCTTCTCTCTTTGCAGAAGCTAATGTCGCTACCACCGCACAGCCATCTTGTAGCTTCCTGGTTTACGCGACGTCGCCTGTCTATGACGTCACGGCTTGCCTATTGGCTAGATTTCACACGTGGTTCAGAGCGTGGTCACGCAGGGGCGTTCCCATAGCGTTTCGACGCAGCGTCTCGTTCCCTCGGGGAACTAGGGTTACGTTCGTAACCTTGAGACGATTTTCCATAAACGGCTGGAGAAGAAATTGGAGAAGTAAATGAGAAATATTACAAAAAAACAGCACCAGGAGTTAACTCTAACAGCTTCATTATTAGTAGCGACGTGACATATAATCCACCCATAATCTCTTTTTCTTCTTCTCTAACAACTATGTATTAAAACTTATAAATAACTGTCATCTTCTTATATTTACACAATTAACAGCTATGTACTGTATCTAGATTGAAATTGCTATAAACAGTCTGCTAGAATGGCTCAGCACTGCAATTTGCATGAACAGCTCTGCATTTAAGGAGCCATCACTGAACAGTACACCTCAGCAATGATGGAAATGACTGGACATTCAGTGTCACCCAGATGAATATGGGTCTGGTTCCACTCTGGGTTTCTTCCTCATGCTGTAGTAGTTTTTCTTTACCACAGTCATGACTGCTCACTTATTAGTGATAAACAAACATATGAATTTATATTTTATAACCTCTTTATCTGTGTAAAGTTGCTTTGAGATAATGTCCATTGTTAAATTTGCTAAACAAATAACACTGAATTGAACTGATTTGCATTTACAGAATTTTATACAGCATTTGTAAACCTCCTTACAATCTTTTTTTATCTACAGTGGGGCAAAAAATTATTTAGTCAGCCATCAATTGTTCAAGTTCTCCCACTTAAAAAAGATGAGAGAGGCCTGAAATTTTCATCAGAGGTACACAAAAAATCCAGAAAATCACATTGTCTGATTTTTTAAGAATTTATTTCCAAATTATGGTGTAAAATACGTATTTGGTCAATAACAAAAGTTAATCTCAATACTTTGTAATATACCCTTTGTTGGCAATGACAAAGATCAAATGTTTTCTGTAAGTCCTCACAAGGTTTTTCCACACTGTTGCTGGTAGTTTGGCCCATTCCTCCATGCAGATCATCTCTAGAGCAGTGATGTTTTGGGGCTGTCGCAGGGCAACACAGATTTTCAACTTCCTCTAAAGATTTTCTATGGGGTTGAGATCTGGAGACTGGCTCGGCCACTCCAGGACCTTACAGGCCTCTCTCATCTTTTTAATTGGGAGAACTTGCACAATTGGTGGCTGACTAAATACTTTTTAAATGTCTAAGACATTTTAAGTTCCTATAAAATTTCTATGAAAATGGTTCATGCTAATTGGTCACATACATGTCACATCATTCAAACTCGTAAATTAGACATTCATTTATTACATTTAGAACCTAGAACAGCTTTTACTCTGCAATTGTTACAGCAGCAGTAAAAAAAAAAAAAAAGCTATACAAATGACTAGTGCTTTACACACACTCACCGAACCTGACTGGAGACTCAGAAACAGAGTTAATGACGGACAGGAAGAGTCCGGTTATGAGAACTTGTCTTCGTTCTGTTCCTGACACCTTCTCACATTGAGTTAAACAAGCAGGCCGTCCTCCTGCCTTTCTCACCTGTGTATTTCTGATCTGTCCATCATCCTGTAGCAGGGATACTTATCACTTGAGACAAAAACTCTGACATTGGAGAAATAGCACATTTATTCCTGGTAATAGAAAGAAATAAAAATGTAATGATGAGTTTCTTCAGTGTCACAGTGCGTTTGTTTTTTGTTTTTCTATGTAACATTGTTTACTAGTTTTGGGAGAATAATGGGCTCTAGAATTTCCACAGCTTTTTACATATTTGTGTTCAAGAACTATCTTTAGTGTAAAGAAGAACAAGGAGATTAAACAATTGTGTTTGGCCATTTTTATAAAAAAAAACAAACAAAAACAATTAAATAAACATAAAAGAGGCGAAATTAATACCTTCAGCACAACACACTTTTATTCACGACGTCCTTTCTTTACTCAAATATAAACATTTTTTATACATTTTACCGAAAAATTATTATACCCAGACAATTTCAGCATTGACCAGGAAATTTAAGGTGCATTTAAAATATAGATAAAATGTGAAAATAAGTTGTGATTAATCACGAGTTAACTCATGACAATCATGCGATTAATCGCGATTAAATATTTTAATCGATTGACAGCCTTAATAATAATATATTAATATGATGTGACATCCAGTTTCTAGCATGACACTAAAACAGGTAGTAATAATCACTACTTTTTACTGAAGTACATGTCAGAGCCCAAACTTCTTTACTTTAACTTCAGTAATAAAGTGCAGTCAGAACTTCAACTTTTACCTGAGTCTTTTAAAACATCAGTATCTGCACTTCTACTGAGTGAAGGATGTGTGGACTTTTGTGTGGAGTCCTGATCTTAATATCTGGGGTTATATGAAGAGACAGAAGGATTTGAGGCAGCCTACACTACTTTTTTTTTTAAGATGTTTGAAACAACAGACACGCTAAGTTCCTTCAAAAACTGTGCATGTTGCCAGAGAAGAATTGCCATAGAAGAAAAGACCAGCCTTCACTCCTCACGTGCATCAATGAGCCTCGGTCGCCCAAGACCCTGTTCACCACTGTTCCTTTCTTAGAGCACTTTTGTTAGACACTAAACACTGCAGACAAGGAACATCCCACAAGAGCTGTAGTTTTGGAGACGCTCTGACCCAGTCGTCTAGACGTCACAATTTGTCAAACTCGCTCAAATCCTTACGCTCACCCATTTTCCTGCTTCTAACATCAACTTTGAGGACAAACTGTTCACCTGCTGCCTAATAAATAAATCCACACACTAACAGGTGCCATGATGAAGAGATCATCAGTGTTCTTTACTTCACCGCTCGTAATGTTATAATGCCATAATGTTATGTATCAGTGTAGATAACTGTTAAATCATCACGCTTTCTGCTTAATTCCGGCAGTCAACGTGTCAAGTAGCCTGTCAGACATTACACACACCACTAAAACAGCATTAAAGCATCTTTCTTGCTGAAAACATTCTTCAATCCTGTTTAATTTGAGAAACACGACACGTCTTCATCCTTTTCCGTTCAGCCAGTTGAGAAATACAAGGGTTTTTTTTCTAACCGCACGTGCACGTCTGACGTTAACTAATTTCTCTGTGCTAGATGCTATTTATTCATGTGCGTTGTAACAGGCGCCAGTGTAAACAGACTTCATTTAATTTCACAGGACTGAGATTCTCCTCCCCTCCCGTCCCTCCCTCCACATTCGTGCTGTCCAAAACGCAATGAATCTGCCGAGAATTAGCCTGGATGACAGTAATTCCGCACATGATAAAATCGATGTGGCCGAGGCGGTATGTGTGTCATTGCGACGTCCTTTAGCTCCAGCCGATTCGGTTCTTCACCACAAGAGGATGTTGAAGGATGGATTATTAGGAACCGGTCGTCTTCGTCCTCAGTGCTAACAGCATCACGATCACAGTAAACGGATTGAGCTGCAGGCACTGAAGGCAATTAGTTAATGAACTCATTTAGCTTCATAGGCTCTTATTCATTAAAACTCACTTCCTTGGCATTATTCCAAACATCGATTCTGATTGGTCAGCAGGCAACTCGGTAGGCATTGTTTCTATAGTAACATCGCGACAAATTAAATAACATGCTAAGTCGAGTTTTCTGTAAGGAGATGTTTATTCAACACTGTTATTCTAGACAAGTGTATACACCCTGTAGACAAGCTGTCTGTTTCTGCCTTATTAACTACAAGAGAAAGAAAAACAAACAACGGCTAGTGACTGAAAGACTATTCATAGCAGCGTGTCAGGTTCACAATCTTCTTCTCCTCCCGTTAGGGGTCTCCATAGCAGATTATCCGTCTCTCAATCACTGTGTCATCTACATCTTCCTCTTTTAAACCAACCACCTGAATGTCTTTCCTCAGCACATCTTCCTTGGCCTTCCTTTCTTCACCCTGCCGGCAGGCTCCATCTTCTTCATACTTCATCACCATGCAATCACGTCTGGAATTCCATTAATTGGAACTGACTTCACCATAGAAAAGACAATGAGTCGAAGAGTATGTCCAAGTGGTCCACCGCACATCTACCTCATTACATGGTACTACTAAAACATGCTGGAACAGAAATTATATAATTATTATTATACTTTTATTATTTAGAAAAATTGACCAATAACTTGTGACCAATAATTTCTATGAAGATCGATTTCTCGTCACTAAACTGTTTCTCTCAGCACCGCTGCTGCTCCCTGAATATGACGTTTCACAACACTACTGAAGACCGAGACGTGTCTAGGAGAGAATAAAATACAGATTAACATGGCAGAGGTAGAGCTGTAATTTCCTGGAGGCAGAACAGGAAAAAAATGTCTGCTTTTATTTCTTTTTTTGGCCTTACAAGGGAGTGTTTGTGAAGGAGACATGCATCATAATAGGGGTGAATATATATACTGTATATATATATATATAAAATAACATTTATATAACGTTGAGTTCTCAGTCGCTTGCATAATACATTCCCAAGCACTGTTCTGTATTTCCAGCATTTTCCAGCAAGTGCTCAGTTTAGTTTAGAGAAGAGCTCACACATCCCATCGCTCTGCACACATCGAGTCAGATGTTCATAATCGTCACGCCATTTGCAGAAACACCCTCGAGCAGAAACAAAAAAGTCACTTTCGCTGTCTGCAGCTGGGTTCTTTTTATTTTTTTGAATACTCATCCAATTACAAGCTGTTAAGCTTCATTTACTATCCTGTCTGTATGTCTTTATACGTTTCAGAATTCAATTAGTAAAAGTGCTGAACGTGACGAGTTCTCGAACACGCCAGGAACGGCTCGCTCGCCATCCGGCCTGTTGCGATGCCACTTTTCTGGATTGCAAAGCGAGCACTTTTGTACACCGGAGGGAAAAAAACTGCTTTATTAAGGATCATTGGGTTTTAGCTGATCTGTCCAAGTACTGTAGAACTGTCTTTTTTTTGATGATGATGATGATGATGATGATGATGATGAACAGATGCTGATGCTGAGTCAAGATTATGGAACAATTGAGTTTGCAGCGTTTATATAATTCTGCATGTATTTCCCTGTTATTTTTGTGTAATAAATAAATGCAGAGCCACTCTGTCTGGAATTGGCTGCGTGTTCGTGCATTCCAGTTAAGGTGTCTGTGAAATGAAGTGGTACTGCCCCTCGGGGGCGTGTGTGTGCTGATTTGCATTTGATGCAGTAAATAATCTGCAGAATGCTCATACCTCACCCTTAAATACACGATTACGGCCCAAAATCATTGGGAAAATTGACTTTTTCACCATATGTGGTGCTTCTTCAAACTGTTAACACAAACTTGGACCTTCATTTCTTTAAAAAAATGTAAAGTTATACCCTCACAGACTCAGGTTTTTTGATTATTGCCAAGCCGTGATACTATCAAACCGTTTCAGTGTCTGGTTATGAATCGTTTTGTGAATCAAGTGAACTCTGGATTTTGGATTACATTGTTTTGTCTGCCCGGGTGTTTATTAAATCTCTTTTAACCTGCATTTGCACCTGTTTATCATTCGTTAGCCAGTGTTTTGCTAACGTTTTTTATTGATTTTTTGTCCTATGCTAGTACAATAAAATTACGCAAATTTAACAATGAAACAAGCCTTTTGGCTTTGACTTGGAGCGACGTTTTTCGCCTTATTAGCTTAAAAAGTAGAGGCTTACTCAGACATGTTTAGTTTTATCCTTCGCTGTCAGACTGTGAG
>JBCEWE010000443.1:258192-365692 GCA_039877035.1 Silurus lanzhouensis | reverse complement strand
GCCCCGTCTCTGTTGCTGAATGCGAGTGATGGCATAAAAGACATTCCCTCCGCTTTTAGTGGTGGAAAACGAGTGCAATAAAAGAGCAAGCCATCATCCTGTTATTCTCTGTTGAACCACCAACTGTGTGGGGCCAGTGGGAAATTGTGGGACTTTTTTTGGACAGAGAGGGAAAGATTGTGATTGTATCAAAAAAAGAAAAGGAAAAAAAAGTAGAAAAACCAAAGACAAAAACAATTCTATGGAGTAACATTTAAAGTTTTGACAGACAGAAACAGACTTTAAAAGCTATTTACTGAACCAGGTTCAATATCCCAAAGTGCCGTTTTTAGAGTAAAAAAGAAGTGAGACAAAGAAAGACAAAAAGAGAAAAAGGGGTGAATTAGTTGCTTTTTATATAAAACAGATACAATTTCAGGAGTTTCAGGAAACAGCAGCATTAAAAAGGCAAAATGACTGAAACACAGGCTACTGATGGACTGCTTTCGACATTTAATATACTTGTAAATCCTGTTAGTTTTGTGTTGAATGAGAGGGAAAACCAGAGGAAGGAAGGAAGGAAGGAAGGAAGGTAGGAACCTCATAGCTCTTAATGCAGATGGCAGTGTTAATAAGGACTTTAAGTGGGACAGCTGTAGGAAATTCTACAGGAACCAGAAATCCGTGCTTTAATGCTGTAGTCTTCAAAATGTGGAATTGTGTTCGAATGTTTTGTAAAGTACTAAATTATTATTGATTAAATTGTCATTTTAATCGCTATAAAAACTGAGGTAGCTATAAGGTCACTGTGAGGAGATCATGGATAGTTGTGAGGTAACTATGATGTAACTATATAATATCTAAGGTTACTGTGGGATCACTTCAATCACTAGAACAACGTTGAAGTAACTATGAGATGACTATAACTTTACTATAAAATAACTGTGAGGTAACTGATTTAATTGTAAGGTTATTATGAATAACTATGAGGTAACTATGGAACTGCAAGGTAGTAAGTTCACTATGAGAGCACATTATGGCATCACTGTGGAATGGTAGCTGTGGAATGAATAACCGAGGTAACTATGGAATAACTTTGTGGTAACAATAGGATCGCTATGCAATTACTATGGAAGATAGTTTACCCTATCTGTAAGGTGACTATCAAATAACTGTGGGGTTATTATGGATTACGAGGTAACTATGGAACAACTGCAAGGTAAGTATGAGATTACTGTAATCATTATGGAACAACTGGATGTCCCCTAGATGTCCGTACTTCCCCTAGATGTCCGTACAGCGGAGTCCCTGGCTATCTTCAAGCGACGATTGAAGACCTACCTCTTCCTGAAACACTTAAATTAGCACTTTCCAAGTTTGCTTTGTAGAATTCAAGAGTTATACTTATATTAAGTTTGTAATCTGGTGTACCAGTGTAGATTTATTCATTGCTAGAGACTTAAAGCACTTTTGTACATCGCTCTGGATAAGGGCGTCTGCCAGATGCCGCAAATGTAAATGTAAATGTAACTGTGAGATAATTACAGAATAACGGTGTGGTAACTAGAAGATCACTGTAAAGTCATTATGGATAATTGTGAGGCAACTGTGGAATGATTGAAGTCACTATAAAACAATCGTGAGGTAAATATGAGATTACTGTGAGGTAACTATGGAATAACTGTGAGGTAAATATGAGATTACTGTGAGGTAACAATGGAATAACTGTGAGGTAAATATGAGATTATTGTAAGGTAACAATGGAATAACTGTGAGGTAAATATGAGATTATTGTATGGTAACAATGGAATAACTGTGAGGTAAATATGAGATTATTGTGAGGTAACAATTGGATAACTGTGAGGTAAATATGAGATTACTGTGAGGTAACTATGGAATAACTGTGAGCTAATTATGAGATTACTGTGAGAAACTATGGAATAATGTTGATGTAACAATGCAATAACTGTGGTTACTGGTGTTATTGTGAGGTAAATGGAAGCAGTCTGAGCAGTATCACAGTGAGTTAACTATGGATCATTGAAGATCACTATTTGGTAAGTATAAGGTTTAGATGGGGGTATTATAGTGTAACTTAGGGATAAAAATTGAGTGATTACATGAAAGATGGGTGATAAACACTGAAACTAAAGGAAATAGAACAGTGTTTAATATAAAAGTGTACCTTAAAAGACATGCCTGTGGACTAACTTTGAGGTAACTATGAGATTACTACAATCACTATAAAACAAATTTTGAGGTATCTCTCTAATCGTATTTTTAAAAAAAATAACTCTACTGACTGTTTCACTGCTTTTCACAGGTGTTAAATTATTTTAATCATACATGCAAACATACTTAACACTTTAGAAAAGTTTTCTCTCCCAATACAGAAGCCTGGAGCTAAAATATACAAAGTGCTAAAGTTACTGCTGTGGCTCCAACAGTGAGAACAAAAAAAGCTCCCTAATCCTAATGAGGATCTTAATTAGAAGCTCTGTTCATGCAAGTGTCTTTTCACAGCAGAAACTGATGAGGTGACCAAGTGAAAAGTGGGAAGTAGAAAAAAAAACTTGTCAGTGTATCCCCTCTTTCTCTTATGAGACAGCAGCAAGCTAATTAAGGCTTAAAATTTGTCTTTTTGAAGATTCACACACTGGCAGCAATTGCTGATGGTGAGAAATGATTTTGCTCTGTCTCTCAAGTCAATGTCAGACTCCTTCTTTCTCGTCCTCCATCGCTCCCTCTCAGCGTGTGGGAGTATTTTAAAGCTATAATATTAGTATACATGTGTGGGGAATGTAAATATTGGATTAATATAAAAATAAACCATATTTAATATAAAAATTGAAATCTGTCTTATGACAATGAATGCCCTTGGTTTAAGGTGGTAGCGCAATTGTTAAAACTCTAAGGGCCCCTGAGCAAGGCTCTTAACCCTCTTTGCTCAATGCTGACCCTGCACTCTGACCCTGATTTATATCGCTGGGATACGCGGAGAAAAAATTTCACTGTGCTGTAAAAGTACTGTACAATGTGACAAGTAATACGATCTTCTAATCTAATTTTCCTGATTTCCAATTAGTTATTCTGTACAACCTAAAACACAGATCTTTATTTTATTAGAGAAAAAATCAACAATTTCTAATTTTGTTTACACAAACAGCACTATATTATACACACTATATGGATGAACTATATTATATTATATTATTTACAATTTTTTCTTTCTTTTTTTTTTTCTTTTTTTTTATTATTTAAAAAAAATATATATTTTTTTTTATTATTTTGTATAGCGCTTTTAAAGTAGATATTGTCCCGAATACAAATATGCATTTTCATATCAGAAATAAGTCCCTATAAGTTTTCCCCTTAGAAGTAAGTGGCAGTGGCAACAGATTCAATATAAACTCTCTGAGATGGCACGAGGAGAAAAGCTTGAGAGGAACTCAGAAGGCCTCAGACTACATTTTATTAAAATATGTGGAAGCATTTTTCCTTCACTTAAACTAGGAGACCCACACCTCTTCCAGCATGACAATGCCCCTGTGCACATAACCAACTCCATGAAGATGTGCTTTACATGGGTTGCATTAAAAGATCTTGAGTAGCCTGCTATAGACCTCTGATCTCAGTACTATTAAACACCTTTGAGATGAATGTGAACACTGACTGCACCCCAGACCTCCTCACCT
This sequence comes from Silurus lanzhouensis, assembly GCA_039877035.1. Taxonomy (NCBI): domain Eukaryota; kingdom Metazoa; phylum Chordata; class Actinopteri; order Siluriformes; family Siluridae; genus Silurus; species Silurus lanzhouensis. Next base: position 362,018 of record JBCEWE010000443.1, on the reverse strand, counting down.
TCTCATCTACAACAGTACCTGACTTTACTAATACCCTTATGGCTAAATGAATCCACAAATCACACTCCAACATATATTGGAGCATCTTCCCAGAAAAGTGGAGGTAATTATAACGGCAAATGAGGATTTAGTGTAGAATGTGATGTTCAAAAAGCTTATACAAATTTTATTGTCAGGTGTCCACAAACAGTTCATATTCTGCATAATAAATTATTATTAGTAGTAGTATTATTACTATTACTATTATTAGTAATTAATACTATTATAATTACAGTAGTTGTAAATTCCAACTTCCGAAAGGTTAAAAAAAAACAGACATATTTGGTGTCCCATTAAGTATTTTTCATAAAGTACAATTTTCATTAAGACCATAATATACAGATATACGTGTCTGTCGTTTCCAATAAAAGGTCACTCTAGAGAAGGACACTGATGGCATGTGGACACATTACACAGATAAAATCAGTCATTCTGACAGGATTCATTTATATTCGTCCTCTTGAGGAGAAGAAAACTCCGGGGAAAAAAAAACAGCATTATAAAATAAACCGTCCTGTCAGTTAAAACTGACCTTTTTAAATGAAATCGTTCTTAATCCTACATACATAAGCATTTTATATATATAAAAATACGCTGAACATTTATGAAATACTAAATTCAAAGCTATAATATTTCTATTACAGTGACAAGTTTTTGGCTCCTTTTTATAGAAGTGTTCATTAAAAATGAGTGGCGTATTTTAACCTGAAGGAACTTTGTGCTCATGAGGATTATTTACTTTAATCATCACTGAGATGGAAAGAAAATCATTGGGTTTTTTTTTTCCTTATTAAATATTACAAAAGTATTGCTAGAAATCCTTCAGAGATGGCTTGAGGTGACGGGACAGAACATTATGAAAGCCTTCAATCAGTCAGACACGATAAACAAAAGAACCATAAACCTTCTTTTCTTTTTTTACTAACAAAGAAAGGAAAACCTAGAAGCCAGTAATTAAGGATAACTAGGAGATAACTGTGTGCAGAATAATAATTAGCTATTGAGTAAGTATGAATTAACTGAGTTAACTAGGGCTCTTATGCTATGGGGTGAATACAAGGAAACTATAGGGTAATTACTGAATAACTGTAAAGTAACTAGGGAGACTACATGGTTACTATGGGGTAAAGTGGATGAAATATGGGGTAATTGTAATAAATTTAGGATTATCCACAGGGTGACTACATGGTTACTATGGGGTAAAGTCAAATAAATATAGGAGTCACTAAAGAGTGAATACATGGCCACTATGGGGTATTGTGTATTAACTATGCGGTAACTTTAATGAATAAAGGGACAGGGGTGAATACATGGTTACTATGGGGTATTGTGTATTAACTATGCGGTAACTTTAATGAATAAAGGGACAGGGGTGAATACATGGTTACTATGGGGTATTGTGTATTAACTATGCGGTAACTTTAATGAATAAAGGGACAGGGGTGAATACATGGTTACTATGGGGTATTGTGTATTAACTATGCGGTAACTTTAATGAATAAAGGGACAGGGGTGAATACATGGTTACTATGGGGTGAATTGGATTAAGTATGGTGTAACTAATAAAATAAGGTTAAATACAGGTTATTATGGGGTGAAGTGGATGACTATGAGGTAACATATAAATACATAGTAGATGTAAAGTAACAATCGAGCAAATATATGAATATGAAGTAACTATGCGAAAAGTGGAAAAATGGGGCGATTATATAGTAAATGCATGGTTACTATTGGATAAATAAAAGATAACTATTGAATAAAAAGGGCTAACTGTAGGGTAAAAATGTGCTTACTTTGGGGTGCAGTGGATTAACTATGGAGTAACTATGTGATAATATAGGGGTAAATACAGGCAAACTATATATAAGCTAACTAAATATATGGAGTAACTACGGGATAAACTATGAGGTATACAAGGGATAAGTATGAAGGCCAAAATTTAATAATTATATAAATAATAACCGTTTGAAATCTGCATTAATGCCATTCATCTGTTTCTCATTTCCTGTATAATGTTATCCTTGTTGCTGACATTAAGTCATGTTCCTGTCGTTAACCAGAGCGAGTGGTTTTATTTTTAGGGCAAATTCCCTACAGATCCCAAACATCGAATTTCATTTAACTCAGCAGTGACACATTTAGGTCCTATAGAGCCGCGATAATGCACTCAATTTAACACATGAAAGGTTTGGTAACGAGTTGATGAGTGGAATCAGGTGGCAGTGAAGATTCGCTTCAATTTACAGGGAAATGAAAAGAGGTAGTGGATGAGAATGTGGTTAAAAAAAAAAAAACCAGCTGTGAAAACGATGGGCTCTGTGTTAGACATCGCCTAAAGAGGGTTGGGTTAAAATGTTGATGTTTAATGTCCTTATTCACTGTAATTGAATGTTATTGGCATGAATGAGTTGCTGTTGGTGTGGCAATGTAATTAGATTTATACATTTTGATTAATCACAATAATAGTTGGGAATATAAAATGAAGTTTTGAGCATCGTTAGAATCATTATTAGACAACTATGGGGAATACGGTAACTGTTTCATTACTATCAGTTAACTATGTATGGGAAATGACTGGGGTAACTATGTGATAAATCCAGGGGAATATCAAATACATAAATATAACATTATTATTAAAAAAAGAACGTATTAGACATCTGTAGGGTAAGTCAAGTCAAGTCAAGTCAAGTTTATTTGTATAGCGCTTTTCACAACAGACATTGTCTCAAAGCAGCTTTACAGAAATCAACAGTTAAGGTGAATGGTGTGTATTTATCCCTGATGAGCAGCCTGTGGCGACTGTGGCAAGAAAAATCTCCCTTAGATGTAATGAGCAAGAAACCTTGAGAGGAACCAGACTCAAAAGGGAACCCATCCTCATTTGAGTGACATCAAGAGTTTGATCATAAATCTTTCAACAATACAGAACACTGGAGAGTGAGAACTAACATGAGCACTGGAGTATAAGATTATAAGTTAATGTTCTTTCTACAGTCTTTGGTATAAAATTAGGAGCTACTGAGCTCAACATTTGTGATCATCACAGATCCAGCAACAGCTTCTTCATGCCAGAGCCTTTAAACACTCCAGGAGGTCCAATGTCAAAACTCCACACATGTAGAGGGATCCAATTGGCACTGGTACGTCTCTAGATGGTTCAGGATGTTTGCGAGTTCGGCATCTACTTCTTCAAAATCCATAATCTTCACGAGGTGGGACGTGATTGGAGCTGGAGAAACTCAGGATGCCTCGGGATGGGGAGAGAAAGAGAATCAGTGGAGAGGAATTAGCGTAGCTGCTGTTCATGATATTAACAGCACAAGTCGATAATTTGCATGTGATCAGATGTTCTGGAGCACAAGGTTATGATGAGAGACGTCTTATGAGTAGGCTTTGCTAAAAAGATATGTTTTTAATCTGCACCTAAAGGCACGTAATGATAGTGTAATTAAAGTCAAGTCAAGTCAAGTCAAGTTTATTTGTATAGCGCTTTTCACAACAGACATTGTCTCAAAGCAGCTTTACACAAATCAACAGTGAAGGTGAATGGTGTGAATTTGTCCCTGATGAGCAAGCTGTGGCGACTGTGGCAAGGAAAAACTCCCTTAGATGTTATGAGGAAGAAACCTTGAGAGGAACCAGACTCAAAAGGGAAACCCATCCTCATTTTGGGTGTCATCAAGAGTTTGATCATAAATCTTTCAACAATACAGAACACTGGAGAGTGAGAACTAACATGAGCACTGGAGTATAAGATTATAAGTGATGTTCTTTCTGCAGTCTTATACAGTCTATATGGTTAGTAGCTCCGAGTTTTATGAGCTCAGCATTTGTGATCACCACAGATCCAGCATCAGCTTCTCCATGCCAGAGCCTTTAACACTCCAGGAGGTCCAATGCCAAACTCCACACATGTAGCGGGATCCAAATGGCACTGGTACGTCTCTAGATGGTTCGGGATGTTTGTGAGTTCGGCATCTACTTCTTCAAAGGTCCGTAATCATCACGAGGTGGGAGGTGACTGGAGCTGGCCAAACCTCAGGGTGTCTCGGGATGGGGAGAGAAAGAGAAGCAGTGGAGAGCAATTAGCGTAGCTGCTGTTCATGATATTAACAGCACAAGTTGATAATGTGCATGTGATCAGATGTTCTGGAGCACAAGGTTATGATGTGATGTGTGTTATGTGTAGGCTTTGCTAAAAAGATATGTTTTTAATCTACACTTAAACTGGGTGAGTGTGTCTGAGCCCCGAACACCGTCAGGAAGACTATTCCAGAGTTTAGGAGCTAAATGTGAAAAAGCTCTACCACCTTTAGTGGACTTTGCTATTCTAGGAACTACTAGAAGCCCAGAGTTTTGAGATCTCAGGGAGCGTGGCGGATTGTAGCGAGTTAAAAGACTGGATAGATATATGGGAGCCAAACCATTTAGTGCTTTATAAGTGAGAAGTAATAGTTTGTAGTCTATTCGAAACTTAACAGGAAGCCAATGTAGGGACGATAAGATCGGGGTTATGTGATCATATTTTCTTGACCTTGTAAGAACTCTGGCTGCTGCATTCTGGACTAACTGAAGCTTGTTTATTAATGATGCAGGACATCCACCTAGTAACGCATTACAGTAGTCTATTCTGGAGGTCATGAACGCATGGATGAGCTTTCTGCATCGGATATGGACAACATATTTCTTAGCTTAGAAATATTTCTAAGGTGAAAGAAGGCTGTTTTAGTAACTTGATTGATATGATTTTTGAAAGACAAGTCGCTGTCTAAAATAACACCCAGGTCTTTTACTGTTGAATTAGTGGTTACAGAACATCCGTCTAAATGCAGGTTGAGATGCTGGAGCTTCTGTATACTAGTTTTTGGTCCGATGAGCAAAATCTCAGTCTTATCGGAATTTAAAAGTAGAAAGTTATGGGTCATCCAATCTCTTATTTCCTTAACACACTCAGTTATCCGACTTAATTGAGCTATATCGCCTGGTTTAGATGAAATATATAGCTGAGTATCATCAGCATAACAATGGAAGCTAATTCCATGCCTTCTAATAATATTTCCTAACGGAAGCATGTATATTGTGAACAGCAGGGGTCCTAGAACTGAACCTTGCGGCACGCCATAATTTACTTGCATTAGCCTGGATAGCTCTCCATTTAAATCTACGAAATGGTAACGATCGGACAGGTAGGATTTAAACCAGCTTAATGCCTGTCCCTGAATGCCGATGTAATTTTGTAAGCGATCTAGGAGGAGATCATGGTCTATAGTGTCGAATGCAGCACTAAGATCAAGTAAAACCAACAGCGAAATGAAGCCTTGGTCTGAAGCTAAAAACAGGTCATTAGTTATTTTAACTAGAGCAGTTTCTGTGCTATGATGGGGCCTAAAACCTGACTGAAATTCTTCAAAGATATTGTTCTCTTGCAGGTAGGAACATAACTGGGCAGCGACAATCTTTTCTAAAATCTTAGACATAAATGGGAGATTTGAAATGGGTCTGTAATTTGATAACGTGTTTGGATCCAGATTAGGTTTTTTAATGAGGGGCTTAATAACTGCTAACTTGAGGGATTTAGGGACGTGACCTAAAGATAGTGAGGAGTTAATAATATTTAGAAGAGGTTCACCAGTTGTATATAACACTTCCTTCAGTAATTTAGTAGGAATTGGATCTAACTGACATGTTGTCGATTTAGCTTTGGCAATAACATTATACAGCTCTTCCTGTCCTATACATGTAAAACAGTGGAGTTGTGGAGTTGAAGGTAACACTGTCTCAGGAGATGGTGTCAGAGGTTGAACTGCCACAATTGTTTTTCTAATGTTATCTATTTTTTCAGTGAAGAAAATCATAAAGTCCTCACTACTAAACTGTGATGGAACACAATTTTCAGAGCCCTGATTTGTAGTTAGTTTAGCTACTGTACTGAAAAGGAACCTGGGATTGTTTTTGTTGTTTTCTATAAGTTTGCTCAGGTGTTCAGCTCTAGCAGCTTTTAGCGCCTGTCTGTAGCTGAGCATACTGTCTTTATACGCGATTCTAAATACCTCCAATTTAGTTTTCCTCCATTTTCTCTCCAGATTACGTGCTGTTCTCTTGAGGGCATGCGTATGACTATTATACCAAGGTGCAGGTGCTTGTTCTCTAACCTTTTTTAACCGGATGGGGGCAACGGTGTCTATTGTGCTAGTGAGGATAAGGTCTATGTTGTTAGTTATCTCATCAAGATTATTGGTAGTTATGGGTTTAGTGAGAAATTGAGATAAATCAGGCAGGTTATTTATGAATCTGTCCTTAGTGGTTGGAACAATAGTCCTACCAAGTCGCTAACGTGGTGCAACACGGCTAATCTGCTCTACCGGTAGTGTGTACAGTATGAGGTAATGGTCTGTGATGTCATCACTCTGAGGTAAAATATCTATATTAGTGACGTCTGCTCCGTGGGATATTATTAAGTCTAATGTGTGGTTAAAGCGATGAGTTGGTCCGGTGACGTTTTGTTTAACCCCAAAAGAGTTTAATAAGTCAACAAATGATAATCCTAGAGCATCGTTTACATCATCTACATGAATATTAAAATCTCCTACAAGCAGCACTTTATCAAAATCGATCAAGAGATCTGATAGAAAACAAGCAAACTCTTGAAGAAATCAGCGTAGGGCCCTGGGGGTCTGTACACGGTGACCAGAGCGAGTTTTCTATGTCTGTCTGAAAATACAACTTTAAGAACGAGCACTTCAAATGATTTAAAACTGAATCCTAACATCTGACTAACATTAAGAGAGGCAGTATAAATGGTTCCTACACCCCCCCCACGACCAGTCTGACGCGGCTCATGCTTATAAACATATCCTGACGGTGTCGACTCGTTTAGACCCATATAATCACCTGGTTTAATCCAGGTCTCAGTGAGACAGAGTGCATCGAGATTATTCTCTGTGATCATCTCATTTATAATCAGCGCTTTGGGTGCAAGTGATCTAATGTTTAAAAGACCAAACTTTAAAACTTTTTGGTGTTTGTTTATCTGGCATTTTTCAGTTTTAACTTCAATGAGATTATTTCTGGATCTTGTGTATTTAATTCTTGGTTTTGCTACACGAGGAATAGATACGGTTTCTATAAACTGGGCTGTGTGTGAACTTGTAACTATTTGGTCTGTTGTATGCGTGTTCTCATTGTCGTACATTTCCTGATGTCTTACCAGTCAGATGGTGTGAAGTATCCTAGAGATGTTATCTGATAGCACTGCTGCTCCAACTCTGCTGGGGTGCAGGCCATCAGGGCGGAAGAACCTAGGACGCTCCCAGAAACAGTTCCAGTTATTAACAAAGAGAAGTTTATGTTCTCGACACCATGACTGTAACCATTCATTTAGAGCTAAAAGTCTACTAAACTTCTCAGCCCCTCGCTGGTAAGTGGGAAGGGGTCCTGACACTATGATCCTCGTTGTGGGTGATGTGCTGCGTACCGTCTCCACCAGGATCTGAAATCCCTCTTTAATATCTCCGTTTGCCTCAGCCTGGTGTCGTTTGTTCCGGCATGAAGAACAACCGCTCCGAAGTTCTCCTTCAGGATCGCGGGTACCTGCGCAGCGACATCAAGAACACGAGCACCAGGAAAACAGCGAGTGTGCACCTTACCTTTAGCTCCGGTAGCGCGGACATGCCGGACGATGGAATCTCCGAGAATCATAGTGTCGCGTTTCGTCTCGCGGAGAGGGGCGAAGCGGTTCTCGGTCGAGATCTCGAAGGCCTGTAGTGGTGGCGGGGGAGACGTCCTCGACCGGGGCTTTGCTTGTCTCTTCCGCCGCTGCCGCATCCAGGGTCCATGTTGCACCTTTGCCGGAGATGTAGGTGTGCTGGGTCTGGGCAGAGAAACACGCGGAGTTGAGGTGCTGGGAGCGTTGGGTTCAGCCCGGGAATTTACCTGGGACGAGTGCGCGTCCGCCCGGGATGTTTCCAGCGCCGCTTTCCGCTCTCGCAGCCGGGCATGCTTTTCATGTAGCTCGCGAATCTGTTTCTCCAAAACCTCCATCTCCAACGCCAACGTTTGCAAATCGAACGAGTCCTCACCTGTGCTCAAAGTCAGACACACAGCCGGCATAGTGCTCATAATCACGAACAGATTTCAGATACACAAATAAGATAAAGTGAGAGAAAATATAGTGGTAGTCGAGTTTAACTGACTACAGGCACAAGTCAGGAAGACAAACAATTTAGGATTATTAAAAGAGAAAAACACAAACAAACGAATATAAACACGAATACAAACACGGAACTCGCGGCAAACAAGTCAAACACAGGAAGCTACGTCACCGGAAGAGAGCAAACCGGAAGAGAGCAAACGAAAGTAATTAAACTGCGTAGTAGTTATGGGGTAACTGTGGGCAAATTGGGGTAAGTATAGTATAAATATGAGGTGGAAAATATTGTATGAGTACCAGATATGCAGGAAATAACTATGGGGTAACTATAACTATAAAATACATAATGTCATAAATTAATTAATATGAAATAATATAATGTGCTAGAACAAGTATTATTTTATAAACTGGCAAATTATTAGGGAACTAATTTCTTTCATAAAAAAAATTATACTTACAACTGCAGTATGTTTCCAATATATGACATTTAATTCATTATTTTAAAAATGATATTTAAGAGCAGAAACATAAAATATTTAATGTTTTATTTCATAATTCAGTCCATATCCCAGATTTTAAAGTCTTTAATGGTCAAAAGAAAGAAAAAAAGAAAAAAAGAAAGAAAGAAAGAAAGAAAGAAAGAAAGAAAGAAAGAAAGAAAGAAAGAAAGAAAGGTAATCACTTTTAGCATTGATTATTTAAAATTTTTTCCTTATCATTCACACTTTGCTGGACTTTGAATCCGAGAGCATATTTGACTCTCAGTTCTCTGAGGCTTGAGTTAACCCTTTCCGTGTAGCACGTTCCTAATTATAAAATCTTCACTTATTTCGGCAGTGCACTAACAAGGAGCCATCGTCACAGTAAAGCCGAGTTTTGGCTTTATCAGATTTAAATTTAGATTTAGCGCTAGCAATTAAAATGTTCTCCAAAGTTATTAACAGCCGTGTGATATGAAGCTGAGGAGCTGTGAAAACACAGACGCTGTTCAGTCTCGCACAAAATCTTATATATCATTAGTGGACTCACAGTAAGATCCCCCTAAAAAAGAAAAAGAAAAACTGGGAACTTTATTAGACATAAAAAATTAATAAGGTATTTCATGTTTTAAAAAGTGAATGGTGTCATAGATGTACAGTTATAATAACCTCCACTCTTCTGGGAAGATGTTCCACTAGTTTTTGGAATGTGCTTGTGGATATTTGTGGAGATTCATTCAGCCACGAGAGTGTTAGTTAAGTCAGGGTCTGATGAGGGTGAGGTGAGGAGCCCTGGGGGTGCAGCCATTGTTCATATTAATTCATGATAATTGAGCTCCATAGCAGGAGATCTTCCACACCAACTCATGTGGAGAATATCTTCATAGAGGTGGCTTTGTGCACATGGGCATGGCCATGCTGGAACAGGTTTGAGTCTAGCTTTGTTTTTGGGTCTTAACTTTGGGGTAAGTAAGGTATTTATGCTATTGGGTAAACACAAGAGAACTATAGAATAACCCAGATGAGGATAAATCTGGTTCCTTGAAAGGTTTTCTCCTTATCATTTCAGGGAGTTTTTTTTTTACGCACCACAGTCGCCACTGGCTCATTCATTAGGGACAAACGTATTGATTCTTTATTACCCCATTATCTGTGTGAAGCTGCATTTGAGACAACGTCCATTGTTAAAAGTGCTATACAAAAAAAATTGAATTGAATTATTGGGTAACTATGAAGTTCACAAGTTTCTTCTGAAAGGAAATCTACCTCATGACCACTTAAATGCTCTCCTCATTGCGCAATAAAAATAAACACGTGCAATATTACTTTTGATTTATTTCTGTATTTTTCTGTGCAGTAAAACTCTTTTAATTATTTTCGTACTAATAATACTGCTTTTTTCCTTTTCTTTTCTTTTATGCATATTTTATTTAAAAAATGGGCAACTGGAAGTTTTGTCACCAAAACAAATTCATTGTAAGTGCAAAACATACTTGGCAATAAAACTTGATTCTGAATTATAAATCACCAGTGGGATTGATAATGACTAAATATAAAGTAACAATAGAATAAATAAAGGCTAATTAGGAAGGAACACTGAGACAAATAGAGGGTGAATACATGTTATCCACATGTTGTAGATATTTTATCATAATTAAGTTTAACCAAAAGGTACAAAAGCCATTTTTCTGAAACAAATGTTACAAATATTCTCTTGACCCTACTGAAATGTGCAGCCGCACTATAAACGGTTGTATTTCATTCTTTGAACAAGAGATACAAAAAAACTCATGACTTCCCCTTTTCCCACTCTCCGTCGCGCTCGTACTCGTCAGAAGCCGAGCATATCTCTGTACGTTCAGAACGCCATTTACCCGTCCACCGATTCATACACGGTTCTCTCTCTGGATGAAAGGCTCTTTATGGTTTATAAGATCTAGACGATGTGTGGCGATCACACCGGAGCGTCTGCATACAATAATACACATTTCAGCATCGTTGTGTTTAGATTCGGATCAGGTTCTTTCTTCAGAGCAAATCTGACTGCTTTCATATAAAATACATTACACATCACTCACATTTGCAGAGACTGCATTTGCAAAATCTATTTGGAAATAAATTATTTATATTTGTAATTATTTATAATGAAATTTCTGGTGGTGTTGTAGGAAAATCTTGTAGCTCAAGAATGGCTTAAATAAAAATTAATCTCAGTAAGTTTTGGAATGCAGTGTAAACACATAATAAGATTTTCTGTTTATTCCTGACTTTTTTTCATTTTCCCTGTAGTTACTGATCCATTTGCAGCAGGTACTAAACAACAGGTTTTACAACAAATACGTCAAGCCAATACTTAGCGAGTTAGTTAGCGAGTGCTTGTTTTTTTCCACAGTGAAATGGCGATGCAGGTAAACAACTTGCAATCAAGGAAAGGAAAATGTACGCATGTATTTGAATGTGAAAAAGAAACCTTGACATGACACAGTAACAGGTGATGAATAATAGATGTCTGTGTCACTGTGAAGTGTCCTTATAACGAGAGCGAGAAAATAACTCTCGCCATGTTTTTTTTTTCTCTCTCAGACGTGCTGTGAGGAACTGTCAGAGTTTAGGTGTGATGTCTATGATCTCATTTTACCTGCAAGCTTCTTAAATCAAAAGAGATCTCTGTGGGCCTGACTGCGAGTTCAGCCCTTCTCTGTTCACCATCATGTCCGTATTAATAATTACTGAAAGTGTTGCGATAATATAATTGTACCAAAGGATTTGGTGTCAAGGCAACTTTAGAAGGAAGGTAGCAATGACCAGTAAACAGCTCTGCCTGATCTCTCTGTAGACTCTAAAAGGAGCACATGAACCACCGTTAACTTTCAATACACTCTCAATTTCACTGTACAACACCCTGATCATGGCTGTGAAACCAGGGTTGAACCCAAAGGCTTCCAGCAGCTTCCGCAAATATTCTTGTCCAACCCGTTCAAAAGCCTTTTCCTGATTTAAGAAAATTAGACCAGTCTTTAAGTCCAATAGCCAGGAGACGTCCAAAATGTTAAATGCACGCTATCGAATATGGACCTATCAGGCACATGTCTGGTCCTAGTGAATGAGCTGCTCCATAACCTAAGGAAGTCTCAAAACTAATGTTTTTAAAAGTAGCTTGCAGTCAGTGCACAGTAGTGACACCAGGCGCCAGTTCTTTAGGTGAGTCAGTTCTCTCTTTTTCAACAGCAGGGTCAGGACGGCCCTCCTGCAGCTCAACGGGAGCTCACCTCTCTGTACACTGTCCCATAGGACATCCAGCACGGCCTGCCCTATAACAGCCTAGAATGTCTTGTAAAACTCGACAGGGAGACCATCTATACCTGACGCCTGTCCATTCTCCATCCTCTGGAGAGCCTCCAGCGACAGCTCCCTGTCCAACTCTCTGGCTCCTTGCTCAGAGAGTTTTGGCAGGTCCATAAAGAAGCTGTCCTTCACCACAGCTGTGCCTCTGACCACTCACTCACGTACAGCTTCGAGTAGAAGCTTACTGTCTGCTTGTGAATTTCAGTGGGTTCCGATAGGAGATCCCCTGATTGCGTTCGCACAGCATGTACAAATCTTTTTTGTCCATTCTCTTGCTCTAAACTGAAAAAGAACTTAAAAGGAGCATCCATTTTTAGTTGTGCTTTTAAAGCATGAGCAGACCAACTCCCCCTGTGCTGTGATGTCTAACAGGTCGTTCATTTTGGCTTTTTCAGTTTTGAGGGTTTCAATATGTCCTCAGTTTCTAGTGGCCTCTAAATGCTGGAGATATCCCAGGCTTTCAGGGATCTAACAATGTCTCTTGTCACATTAAGAGTGTACTGTTGACAAAATACTTTGATTTGTGTTTTGTAAAATCCCACCACAGCTGAAGTGAGCTAAAAGCTGCCCTACAGATTCAAAACAATTTCATAAATATGTAAAAGACTCTAAAATTAGCGTCTTCTAAAAGTGTAGTGTTAAAATGCCAGTAGGCACTCTTAGGTTTAATGTTCTCTTTGGTGATAGTACACTGTACCATGCTTTGGTCAGAAATACCTACTGGAACAATAAAACACTTAACACATAAAATACTTTTTTGTAAAACGTGTCAGCTGGTGTTCAAAACCATAAAAATGATCTAGCCTTGCCAGGGAGAGTGTGTTTGTCTATGGCATCGGCCGACGTGTACTTTCTCTTGGTATTAAAAGTTCCCCTTCAGGAACTCGAGCTGCGTCGAAACGCTATGGGAACGCCCCTGCGTGACCACGCTCTGAACCACGTGTGAAATCTAGCCAATAGGCAAGCCGTGACATCATAGACAGGCGACGTCGCGTAAACCAGGAAGCTACAAGATGGCTGTGCGGTGGTAGCGACATTAGCTTCTGCTCGTTCAGGTAAGCGCTTTGAGTGTGTTATCTGTGCAGTCATAAACTTGTATGCAGGCAGAATTCCGTCTGCAGCCAATGTGTTGTTTGCTTAGCTTAGGAGCGTGCTTAGTCGGCTCTCGAGGGTATCGGTTGTTAGCATTTTAGCCGTGCGGCTATGCGCTCCCGGCTGCGAGGCAAGCTCCCGTTCCCCGGGAAATGCGCTCGTTTAGCGGTTCCTTCTCCGGTGCGTGTGACGCGGTGCTCCGTATTCTTCCTCCGAGGTGGGTGAATTTCGGGGAGCGCTCTCCAAGGTGAGCGCTCTCCCTCGCGGCTTCGGCTCTCGATGGTTTCGGCTGTTAGCATTTAGCCGTGTGGCTATGCGCTCCCGGCTGCTAGCCGAGCTCCCGTCCCCTGGGGAGTGCGCTCGTTTGGTAACGGTTCCTTTCCCGGTGCGTGTGACGCGGTGCTCCGTATTCTTCCTCCGAGGTGGGAGAATTTCAGTGAGCGCTCTCCGAGGTGAGCGCTCCCCATCGAGGCTTCGGCTCTCGATGGTATCGGCTGTTAGCATTTAGCTGTGTGGCTATGCGCTCCCGGCTGCTAGCCGAGCTCCCGTTCCCCGGGGTGAGAGCTCGTTTGGTATCGGTTCTTTCCCAGTGTGTGTGACGCGGTGCTCCGTATTTCTTCCTCCGAGGTGGATGAGATTTCGGGAAATTAGGGGAAGCATGCCTGGCGGCTGCTTCTTCTCCCGGTGCGGGCGGCGCAGCATTACATGTCTCTCTCTCCAAGGAGGATGAGCTGGTGGGTGCTAGCGAGCCTGCGGGCTCCTCACAGCCTGTGCTGTATATGGAGCTCCTTGAGGTCGTGGCACGGGCCGGGTCCGAGCTGGATTTAGCTTGGCCGGTCGTGTGGCAGAAGCAGCGCGCACCCAGTGAGCTGGTCGTGCGTTTCCTGCGCTGTGTCACAGCCTCAGCACCTCCCCTGATCTGCGCACCGAGGTGTCTGGGTCCTGGGGGGCCCGTGAGCGCGCATGCTTTTCCGATGTTCTTCGCTGTGCGCGAATGTTATTGGAGCTACGTGGCGTGGCTACGGGACGATGCCGCTTGTGGTAGAGACGCTAGCTAGCTATCTCTCCCCGAGTGTTGCATCTGTGACGGCTATCGGTTTGCCTACGAGGAGCAGCTTGGCTCTGGTGGGTTGCGCTGCGTGGTGGGTCAGGCTGCGGGTTGCTTCCACACGATGAGTGTGTTGCAGGCATACCAGGCTGGCCTGCTATGGGGGATGGTGCGAGCTTCCTTCTGAGCGCCATGGCGTCCCCTCCCGGCCTGACCTGGTAACGCTGTGGGTAAGGGCGATTGCTGGCGGGTTCAGGAGACCGCGGTGGCGTTTCAGTGGTAGTTCCTCGCTGACCCGATGGGGCTGCTCGGCGGCAGCCTCGCCCTGGTATGTCCAGGCACAGCGAGATAGCCCGGTGAGAGAGTGTTGCCACCCGATTCCCGCGGGGAGGTCCTAGGGGCCCCTGGCGACTCTCTAGGCCCGAAAGGGGGCTGGACGGCCTGAGGGTCATCCTCGCCTCTGGTAAACGGGCTGTGGTGCGTAGGCCTGATGGCTTGCATCTTGGAGGGCGGTGCGCACCTCATGCTACGGTGCTCGTCCCTCCCTGGCACCACCGGGAGGCCGGTCTGTCGGCCCTGCCACAGGGTGTTCAAGACGCTGCCTCCCTTTAGCGGTTAACTCCCTTATTTCCGCCCGACAGTTCGTTGAGGATGGGGGTCATCCGCCGCCTCTCAAGGGGCTTCAACGGCCGCAGTACGCTGCTCCTGCCGTTCGGGTTCAGGTGGACTGTCTGTTAGCCCTGCCACGGGTCGTGTTCAGGGCGCAGCTTCTCCAGCGGTTCGCTCTCCGTATTCCGCCCGTATGTTTGCTGCGGACGGGGGGGTTCCGCCGCCTCTCAGGAGGTGTGGTCGGCTGCAGAGCATCGCTCCAGCCGCTCTGAGTGGGTCAGGGGCCAGCCCAGAGGGGTTGGTTTTCCCTGTGGAGACTTTCTGTCAGTCTGGAGGGCTGCCTGGAGTCTCTCGGGGGTCCTGCGTACTGTGGAGAAGGCCTGCGCGATTTAGTTCGCGTCTTCTCCTCCTCGGCTCAACGGGGTGTGTCCCGCCCTAGCGGGACCCGTGCAGGCTCTGGTCCTGGGACAGGGGGTGCGTGCTCTCCTGAGGAATCGGGCCATCTAGGTGGTTCCCTCCTCCTTGTTCAGAGAGTCAGGCTGCTACAGCCCGTGCTTCGTTGTTCCGAAGAGGGACGGTGGGTTGCATCCCATTTTTGATCTACGCTACTTGAACCACTCGCTTTTGAGGCTCGGGTTCAGGTTTTTTCGTTTAGAGAGGTCGTGTCTCGGGTCAAGTCCGAGGACTGATTTGTCATACGCTAGATCTGGTGGTTGCATGCTCCCATGCTGCCGTCCTTCACCACGCACGGGAGGTTCCTGAGGTTGCTTTTGGGGCGGAGCTTACCAATATCGGTCCTTCCGTGCGGCCTAGCGCCCTCACCCCGTGCCTTCACAGAGTGCGTGAACGCGGCACTGACCCCGCTGCGGCTTCAGGGCATCCGCATTCTGTATTATATCAACGATTGGTTGACGTTGGCTCGTTAGAGCAGCTGGCGGTTCGGCATTGAGATGCTGTTCTCGCCTGCGTGAAGGTACTGGGGTTCAGACTGAGACGCCGGGTAGTGTGTACTTTTCCCAGCGCGGAGGGCCACTTTCTCGGCGTGGTGTGGGACTCGGCCGAGTTGCGGGCACGGTTGTCTCCCGCCCGGTTTGTAGTCATCCTCACTGCAGTCAGGAGGGTAGGGGCAGGCCACCTAGTCACTGTGAGGCAGTTCCAGAGGCTGCTGGGTCTCATGTCGGCAGCGTCCAGTGTATTTCCACTCGGCTTTCTCCGCATGTGGCCCCTCCGGTGGTGGCTCCGGGGCAGAAGGGTTCTCCCTCTGGGGGAGTCTGTATCGTCACATCAAGGTCTCACGGTGTGCCCTTTGAGCCTTGGTTGTATGGTGGAACCCTACGTTCTGTCTCGAGGCCCCGTTTTAGGGACTCCTTGTCGTCGCGTAACGCTAACGACGGACGCTTCCCTCATGGGGTGGGGAGCGGTCATGAGTGGCCACTCCGCCCAGGGTCTGTGGAGCGGCCCACGTCTATTGTGGCACATAGGTTGCCGGGAGATGCTGGCAGTGTTGTTGGGGTTACAACACTTCCTCCCAGTCCTTAGAGATCGCTATGTGTTGATCCGCGCGGACAATACTGCGGTGGTCTCGTACATCAACCACCTGGGGGGCCTCCGGTCTCGCCCTTGTGAGCAACTGGTCCCGAGATGAACTCCTCTCATTTAGAGCCGGTTACATCCCGGGACGGTTGGATGTCTGAGCAGCCGCCCTGTCGAGACAGCACCTCGTTGACGGGTAGCACCTTGTTGGCGGGCGGAACCCTGGTTCACCCCCGCCCGGTGTTGTGGAGACTGTGGCCCCTGAGGGGGCACGGTTCGTAGCGGCTGTTCTCTCTACCGAGGTAGCAGAGGTTTTTCTCCACTCCAGAGCTCCCTCCACGAGGAGGTCGTACGCCGCACGATGGCGACTGTTCGCGTCTCGGTGTGAGCACCGTGACTTGGACCCGGTTAACTGCCCGGTCGGTTCAGTTCTGGTGTTTTTGCGGGTACAGTTTGCCGCAGGGTTAACCCCTTCGACCCTGAGGGTTTCCGTGTTTGCTGGGTAGGTCCCATTGGTGACACGTTTCCTCCGCAGCGCCTGGAGGCTGTGGCTCGGGACGCGACTCGGAGTGCCTGTCTGGGACTTGGCAGTTGCCTTGTCCCGCCTGGAGTTGCCCCCTGGCATGGCCAGAGTGTTCTTTACACGAGGCTTGGGTGCTCCCACACGATGTGTCATGTTACAGGCATTCTGCCTTCCTCCGTTTATAGCCCCCGGCCAAGGGTTACGAGACCCGGCTGTGTCCAGTGCGAGCACTGGGTGCTTATCTCCACAGGACGAGTCCTTGGAGCTGGTCGGTGCAGTTGTTCGGCTGCGAGTCCTGGTCCCCGCTCCGATCGCGGTCAGGGCTCGCCCCGCCGGAGTGTGGCGGCCTCTGCGGCCAGGTAAACATGGTGTCACTCTCCGGGACGTCTGTGATGCTGCGGGTTGGTCCACCCCGCTGACCTTTGTCTGGTTCTATGGCCTTGACCTCAGAGCCACCCCGGGCTCCTCTGTCCTGCGTGCTGGTGCCGAGGCCCTCACTCTTTCGGCAGGGTCTGGTCAGTGTGGCGTGATTAGACTCTCGTTCCCATAGCGTTTCGACGCAGCTCGAGTTCCTGAAGGGGAACGTCTCTAGGTTACGACCGTAACTCTAGTTCCCCGAGGGAACGAGATGCTGCGTCTCCGTGCCACACTCCCTGCATCCCTCTTACCTTCTCTCTTTGCAGAAGCTAATGTCGCTACCACCGCACAGCAATCTTGTAGCTTCCTGGTTTACGCGACGTCGCCTGTCTATGACGTCACGGCTTGCCTATTGGCTAGATTACACACGTGGTTCAGAGCGTGGTCACGCAGGGGCGTTGCCATAGCGTTTTGACGCAGCGTCTCGTTCCCTCGGGGAACTAGGGTTACGGTCGTAACCTAGAGACGTTCTCTATATGTCACCTGTTCTATCTCTAACCCCTCCCACTTCTTCAGCCAATCAGCAGCATTGCTGATGTTGCTGTGGGTTTCTTGCAGCATGGCCACATCAATGTGCTCCTGCTTTAAAAGTCTGTATAGCTTAGCTTTCTTGTTCTGCTCTCTTGCTACATGAACATTTATGCAATATTAATTCCAATCATTAAAATAAATAAAATATATAAAACTAAACTGAGAGTAAAATCCACTCTAACATAAAAAACTACACATTATTCATCATCAGAGTTTTTCCTGTTCACTCTAGTTATCAGTTTCTTCAGACTGTAAAGTTCAACATCAACAAATGCTCCTTCTCTTCTGAAGAACTTGACGTTGTAAATAAACTGTTAACGGTTGGGGAAAAACTCTTCCACAATAATCTGCTCCTCCTAAAAATCAAAAGCTAAAACCGAGTCTGACACGCAGTCGTCACTGTCTGATTCTCGCTCCTCCACCTTTGTGTCTTTTTCTGCCTTTTTGCCCCCTGTCCCTTACCTTGTTCTTTCCTCTTATTGGGAACTTTAAAAGTGGGCTCAACCACAATGTCCATGTCTCCCCAGTCCCCCTGCACTGGTGTAGTGTCCGGTGTTTCCAGGCGGCCGCTCTGCACCTCTGTGCCTGCCTCTTCCAGCGCAGGCAGCTTCAGCACAGTACCAAAACCCACTGAGCTTTTCTCATGAGGACACGATCCAGTCCTGTTGAGCCGAACATGGCTCTCCTGTAGCCGGTTCGGCTGTGCATAGCTTTGCCGGTGCTGGTGTAGCTCCAGTGGGCTTCTGGGCTTCAAGCTGGGTTTGGGACTCACTTTTTTCAATGTCTGGTGCAGCAGCAGCTCCGGGGCACTTGGCAGCGAGCTGAACCGCAGCCGCAGGGGTGAACAACCCCAGTCGGCTCGACTGTGTCCTGCCCCTGTCGCTCGGAAACACCGGGGTCACTCTGCCCCTCAGGGCAGGGCCGAGCAAGATGTCCTGCTTTACCACATTCAAAACACTTAATATCCGTATAAGAGGAGACAAAAATATTGTAGTCAAAGCCCTCAATACTGAATTAAAAAAATAGCATTCAGCTCTTCCTACTACTCACTCACACAGACACACACCTGCATATGTGCTCACACACTCACTCACACACTCACACACACACACACACACACACAAAGTATATAAATATTCAGAGATTTTAAACGGAAAACAGCACTCACTAATAGACTAACAGATAGATGTGACAGAGAGATAATGAGAAAAAGACTAAAGAAGACCGAGGGACAGACAGAAATGAAGACAAAGAGATAGAAAAAAGAAAGAGAGAGTCAAAGATGGAAAGAGAGAAATAGAGAGAGAGAGAGAGTGTGTAAAAAGCAGTAGATAATAATGAAAGAAAAAGATGGAAAAAGTCAGGGAAGATCTTTCTTTTTCTTCATAATTGTTGTTACTCTATTTCCTTATGTTCCTTATGTTCCTATGTACTTATACTCTTCTTCTTTACAATCATCTCCCACTTTATTACAGATATCTTTCCATCTTCCTTACAAGCATCTCCCCTCCTGTCTTACAGGAATCTCTTGTCCTCCTCCTTACAGGCATCTCTCCTCCTTTTCCTCGTCTTTTTAAGCATCTCCACCCTTCTTTCTTACAAACATCTCTACATCTTCCTCTTCTTTACAGGCATCTCCCCATATCTCTTTTCCTCTTTCTTACAGACATCAGTCTTTCTCTTTTTTGCAGTTATCTTTCCTGATCTTCCTTACAGGCATCTCCATCGTCTTTCTTCAGGCATCTCTCTTCCTCTTTCTCCTTTTCTTTACAAGCATTTTCCTTCCTAATTCTTACAGGTACCTCTCTTCCTCCTTTTTATAGGCATTTCTTCCTCCTCTAGTTTACATTCATTTCCTTCTTTTTTTCTGTTTTCCCCTTACTGGTATCTCACCTTCTCTTTACACGTATTAGATACATCATTCCGCTCCTTTTTCTTCTCTTAGTTATGAGCATCTATCATCCTGTTCATTATGGGTGTCTGTCTTCCGATTTATTCTCTTCCCCCTTTTCATTGTGCTGAATAATCAGTCTCTTCCCTCAGCACTATTCATTTTTTTTATCTTTCTTCTCCATATGTCTTTCATCTCTCACTCTTTCCTTATCAGTTTACTCAAATACACTGCCCCAGGTGAGAGAGCTTTATTCTACACTACTCTCTCTCATTCAGCCTGTTGACCGACCAAGCTGTCAGTCACTCCGTCCCCATTGACCCCAGGCTCTGTGTGTGTGTGTGTGTTGGGGGGGGGGGGGTCTTCCTTGGTCTTCCTTGGTCTTCCTCTTTTCCTCCTTCCTGGCGGCTCCATCCTCAGCATTCTCCTACTGATATACCCCATGTCCCTCCTCGATACATGTCCAAACCATCTCAATCTCGCCTCCGTCACTTTGTTTCCAAAACATCCTACATGCGCTGTCCCTCTAATAAACTCATTTCTAATCTTGTCCATCGTCGTCACTCCCAATGAAAACCTCTTCAGCTCTGCTACCTCCAGCTCCACCTCCTGTCTTTTACTCAACACCACTGTCTTTAAACCATACAACATCTCAGGTCTCACCACAGTCCTATAAACCTTCCCTTTCACTCTCACAGATACTCTTCTATCACAAATAACTCCTGCTATCACTCTTCTCCACCCACTCCACCCTGCCTGCACTCTTTTCTTCACATCTCTAACACACTCTCCATTACATTGCACTGTTGACCCCAGGTACCTGAACTCCTCCACCTTCTCCACCTCTTCTCCCTGCAACCGCACCACTCCACTGCCCTCCCTCTCATTCACACACATGTACTCTGTTTTACTCCTACTGACTTTTATTCTCCTTCTCTCCAGCGTGTACATCTACCTCTCCAGGCTCTTTTCCACCTGCTTCCTACTCTTACCACAAATCACAATATCATCCACAAACATCATAGTCCAGGAAGACTCCTGTGTGACCTCGTCCTTCCACCTGTCCATCACCGCTGCAAACAGGAAAGGGCTCAGAGCTGATCCTTGATGCAGTTTAACCTCCCCCTTGAGCCAGTCTGTCATTCCTACTGCACACTTCACTGCTGTCACACTGTCCTCATCCATGTCCTGCACCACCCTCACATACTTCTCTAACACATCTGACTTCCTCATACAGTACCTACGCTTTCTCTAAACCACAAACACACAATGCAATGAAACATCTGGACATTTATATATCTGTTTGGTCAAAATAAATTTCTATACCACTATATTACCAAGTTTAATACATAATACAATTTATTTGTTCGTTTGGTGCTTTCTTTTATATGTGTGCACTTTTCTACTTTTCACTTTTCATTTCTAATTACAATCTCTCCCTTTTTTTTTACATGACACACATATACATATATATATATATATATATATATATATATATATATATATATATATATATATATATATATATATATATATACCCATAAGACAAATTATTCCATCCATAATACAACTTATTTTACCCATCATGCAACTTTATTTGACCCATGAAACAACTTATTCCACCCATGATACAACTTATAAATGCTAAAACAGTAAAGAAAGAGTATCAGAGAAGCTTAGGCAGTGCAACGGGGCAGATCCTGAGCCCTAAAAGGCCTTATGTTTTACGTCCATGACCTCTCAACAGCCCATTACAAATTTCATGAGAATAACCCATTCAGATAATAGTGAAGATTACAGACTCTGAATCAATTCCTTTCGGTTATTCTTTAAACAGCTCATGTGCAATATTTCCAACAGACACACTGCAGGTTCGAATTTGAAGTCTGTAATCCTCACTGGAATAACAAGAGATAAACACCTGCAGGTAGAAACATTCTTACCTCCAGCTGGTTATCTGGACGAGCCCCAAGAGAGCTGTTAGAATTCCTTCTCCTGCCTAGGTTCAGAAGCTGTGTCCCTCGCTCTGCTGCTTAATTTATTGTGAGGAAAACAAAAATATATATGTATACTGGGGTGTGGTTTACATACAAGACAGTTAGGAGCTTTTTTCTTGCTATTAGATAAAGATTTCAAACTAGCTATTAACTATGTATATATTCATATTTTACTGGGATTTTTACAGCAATATTGCCTTCAAATAAAGCTAAATCCATCGTCCTGTAATAGGAAATGAAAGAGGAGGTCATGTGATCATTCCATGAAATTTTTTTTGGTTGAGTGTTTCCAGCAGCTCACTTTACTTCCTGTGATTTATAGGGAGCAAACTTTGAACTAGACTTTTCCTCTTTTTGCCTACGTTTAATTAAAGAGTGTGAAGTCATTAACACTGCGCAGAGGAATCTCATGTTCACGGCGGAGCTGCTGCATCTACGCATGATGTGTAAAGGACGTGAGAGTTTTTTTCACAAATGCTGCCACAGTAAAGACCATATGGTTCAACAGAGAGAGAGTCGGAGAAAGAAAGGGAGACATACAGGTAGTTAAATAGCGAGCAATAAAGAGAAACGGACAGAGACAGACAGACAAATAGAAAGGGACAAAAGAGAGAAAAAGCCAGAGGAACACAGATAGATAGATAGATAGATAGATAGATAGATAGATAGATAGATAGATAGATAGATAGATAGATAGATAGATAGATAGATAGATAGATAGATAGATAGATAGATAGATAGATAGATAGATAGATAGATAGACAAGCAGAAAGGGCTGACAGAGAGATGAAGAGAATGAGAATGACATATGCTGCTGTCCATGGTCCTGAACTACATTCACGGCAATCAGACAGCAAAGAAAGATAGACAAACACATACACCAATAGCTAACAGAACAAAGAAGGTAATAAGTTGCACAGACAGACAGACAGACAGACAGACAGACAGACAGACAGACAGATACAGAAAGGCAGACAGACAGGCAGATGGTGCTTTTTATGGTTCTACATTGTAATCTATCACTCCATCACTACATTGTGTCTATCACTCATTGTTGTGTAATGTTACACAACAATGAGTAATTAACTTAAACACAGACAGAAAACCAGACATATAGACATGCTAAAGGGACTAAGAGAATAATGAATTGTCAGACAGGCAGCAACCAGACAGAGACACAAATAGACAGAGAACAAAGGCAGACAGATTTATTTAATATTCTCCCAGTGGTAATATTCCCTTACCATTGGCATACACACAGACCTTTAAATACTTTGTTGCCAAACTGTTGTTGACAATTACATTTCTGAGAGATAAGTCAAAAGCAATTATTTACAGAATCCAAATATTTCTTTTTCTGACAAAGGTCAGTCTGATGGACTTGCAATTTCAGACTCCTCCATAGCTATTGCAAGGTTTTGTTCAATTCATTGTAGGTAACAGCAGTTTAGCTCAAGAGTACAGGGTGCTTTTATTATTAACTTCACAGTAAACTACAGGAGATCTGCTGGGACGTGGAAAGAGGTGGAGCTGCGTATTCCAGAATTCACAACGCAGATGTCACAGAGGTAATAAGGGAATGTACAGCATTACAAAAGATAGATTGAGATAGACACTAATAAGTGTGCTTTATCGACAAGACTACACACACTCACACACACATACACATTTAAAAGCGTTACTGTTAGTTCCATTCAACTAATTAATCATGCTAAATTTGACCTGAAGTCTAGGATATGATTACAATGCAAGATTAATGTATGATTATGAATTTACATTTTAAAGCATTTGGCTGACACTCATCTATTCGAGGGTAGGGGAAAAGAGAGAGAGAGACAGAGAGAGAGAGAGAGAGAGAGAGAGAGAGAGAGAGAGAGAGAGAGAGAGAGAGAGAACTCATATATATTTGTGTATATATATATATATATATATATATATATATATATATATATATATATATATTCACACAGATATAATGTGTTTTCTCTTTCTCTAATATGACTTCACATGTCAGGAAATAATAAACATTTGGTCCTTTTCAGCTCTTAAACATAAGTAAACATGTTACACCATGTCATTATTTTGCATAAATCAAGCCTTTTCTCCCACATCATCCCACTGATCCACACCCTCCACTTGCTTTCTGTAGCCACCCACATCAGATTTAAAATACTGATGCTTGCTTTTCAAGTAAAAAAACAAACTTGCGGCCCTCTACCTCAGAGCTCATCCAATATTACACCACGCTTCCTCCATCCTCTACCACCATCTCTCAGGGTACAATAAAGACTTGTTTTAAGACTCTTCTCCATTCTGGCACAGCCGAGTCACTAGCAGCTTTTCTTTAAACAACGTCTAAACACCTACCCCTTCCTAGTACAATTAAAAGAATTGCTTCTCTGATTATATTCTCTCCCAAGAGTTGTTCTTAAAGCAATGCTTTCTTTGTTTGTGCCTCAATGAACCAATATTCTAATGTACTTATTTATAAAGTCTGCTAAATGGCATAAACACATGTGCAGGCCTCAGAAGAGGACAATGTGGAAAAGCCCAGTTAGCATCAAAATCTAAATCCTGTAAAAAAAAAACTGGTAGATGCTTATGCAAAAACAGTGTATTACATGCAACATAAGCTTTTCTATTAGATCTACTCAGACACCAGTCACTTATCCAGTTACAGTTACATTTATGGCATTTGGTAGATGCCCTTATCCTTATCCCCCCCCCCCCCCCCCCCATTCAGTTCAACTAAATGTGACATTGAGTGTTTGACTTGAAGCATCTCAGGTACTGTGTGTGTTTGCCAGTGTACATGAGTGCAGTATTGATCTTTCCTCGTGTGCCTGTGTGGAATGAGCAGCTGAGGATGGAGGGATGTGATGAATGTAGATGATTAGAGGGATGGCAGGATGAGCAGACTCCTCACTCTACACTAACATGACCATGATGTGTGTAAGTTTCTCTTCATTGCATTCCAATGCCATTTGCATTATGACACACTGGCCACGGAAACCAGGCTTGTCTTAAGCGCAGTTATTGATTTTTTCTGATTGTCTATGTTTATTCAGACTTTCTGAACTCTCATTATCATTTTCCTTTCTCCCAAACACTCCAACTTGTACATGTTTTCTTCTAGTGCAACACCTAAGTGTCTTATTTATAATACACTTGTGAATGTGCTGTTTAAATCCAAATTTGTTCGTTTGGAAATTTCTACATGGTTTTAATTTAAGGGAAGATGGTGGACTATAGGAGGAAGAGGACCACAACCAGCTCCATTACCAACATGGGTCAGGAAGTTCTGCTGGTGAACACCTATAGATACCTCAGCGTCATTCAAGAACAAGCCGAACTGGAAGGTCAACTCAGATGCTGTTAAGAGAAAAAAGATGTGCAGGATCTACTTTCTGAGGAAGGTTGGGTCCTCAGGCAATGCAGTCTCATTTGTAGCTGTATTATGGGCTTAGAAGCATCAGAATTAAAGATGCAAAACAAAGCTCAACAAGCTGATCATGGCTCGGTCTTGGGCTGCTCACTGGGGAGTTTTAAGCTGGTGGTAAAAAAAAGGACACTCAGTAAACTCTTCACAATAAACCACATCCCCCTCTTTCCTGCTTCGAGACCACCCCTAGCCATTAAGCTTCCACCTACTTGTGTGACTGAGGGGGTGAGGTAGTCTAATAACATATTTTCTCCTGTTCTCAATCTTACAAAAGTTCTTCTCCACAAAACTTTCTTCTTGTTTTTGCCTTTTACCTAGTTTGTTGCATCTGCATTGACAATATGACAGGACGCTTACCTGAAGGTATTGAAGAAGCTGAGATTTTCATTAGGTGAGACAACGATTGGACAGGATCAGAAATGAGTTCTTTAGAGGGACTGCTCAGGTACGTCTTTTGGACACAATTTGAGGGAGACATGATTGAGATGGTTTGGACATGTGCAGAGGAAATACATGGGGTATATCAGTAGAATAATGCTGAGGATAGAGCCGGCAGGCAGAAGAAAAAGAGGAAGACCAAGGATAAGGTTTATGGATGTGGTGAGAAAAGACATGCATGTTGTTTGTTTGAAAGAAGCAGATGTAGAAGACAGAGTGTTATAAAGACGGCTGATCCACTCCAAACAGAAGCAGCCAAAAGAAGAAGAAGATGATGATGATGATGTCGTTTGTTGCATAGAAACAGAAGGAACATGCACGTTTTTAAAAACTATAAACTCAGTGTTTCCACATTTTTGACAGCTACTGCATAGTATATGTAGATTAATATATAATAATATTTACATATAAATGATAATTTATTACTCTCTCCCTGATCATCTTTGAGGCCTCAGGATTTTTTGCTCTCTGCTGTCTGTCCGTGTTTTACATTTATGTTAATAAATAAAAAAGTCAGTTTGCTAGACTTAATGCAGAACCATATTCCCATGTGTTTCCTACAGCGCAGTGCCAGATGGCAGAAACACAGGGAGCAACGTTTCCCCCGCAGCCTGATCGCTGGATACTGCAGGAGCAAATGAAGCCTAAATCATTTTATCACTTTGAGATAGAACTGGATTTATCTCCACTTCCTTTCTTCCTACACATCCTACTCCTCCTCCTCACAGTAATCACACTTCACACATTCATGATCAGCCGCTACAGTATAAAAAATGTAGAAATAATACCAGACTTGAAGTTTTTATTAAATGTCCAAGTGTTAATAAAGAAAACAATCCAGAAACGACCAAAAGCAAGACACAGAGCAAGCTAGACACGCTAGGTTACATTTCTTGTACTAGATTGGCATTTAGCACGGGCCAGGCTAGCTGTCTCTCGCCAGGTCAGCTTCACCTGCTAGGTTTTATTTCACTCACATTGTTAGCTTTTGCAGGATATGTTGTGTTTAACATGCTAGTAAAGTTGCAAAATTCTTGGTATTGTTTGAGGAAGTCTTGTGTGTCCATGAAGTATGTGAGGGGTGGTGCAGGACATGTATGAGGACAGCGTGACAGCAGTAAAGTGCGCAGTAGGAACGACAGACTGGTGGAGGTAGAACTGCATCAAGGATCGACTCTAAAGCCTTTCCTGTTTGCAGTGCTGATGGACAGGTTGACTGACGAGGTCAGACAGGAGTCTCCCTGGACTATGATGTTTGCGGATGATATTGTGATTTGTGGTGAGAGTAGGGTGCAGGTTGAGAAGAGCCTGGAGAGGTGGAGGTACACGCTGGAGAGAAGGGGAATGAAAGTCAGTAGGAGTAAGACAGAGTTCATGTGTGTGAATGAGAGGAAGGGCAGTGGAGTGGTGCGGTTGCAGGGAGAAAAGGTGGAGAAGGTGGAGGAGTTCAGGTACCTGGGGTCAACAGTGCAAAATAATGGAGAGTGTGTTAAAGAAGTCAAGAAAAGAGTGCAGGCAGGGTGGAGTGGGTGGAGAAGAGTGATAGCAGGAGTGATTTGTGATAGAAGAGTATCTGTGAGAGTGAAAGAGAAAGTTTATAGGACTGTGGTGAGACCTGAGATGTTGTATGGTTTAGAGACAGTGGCATTGAGTAAAAGACAGGAGGTGGAGCTGGAGGTAGCAGAGCTGAAGATGTTGAGGTTTTCGTTGGGAGTGACAACGATGGACAGGATTAGAAATGAGTTTATTAGAGGGATTAGAGGAAAAGTTTGTTCACTTCAAAGATAAATAACCTACAGTGAAACTGTGTTGACTTTTGCTCACTCATTTTTATTTTGGTAATTAGCTTTCACTCATTAAACCACTATTTATCTAGGTTAGTTTTCACTTAGTTTTGGTTTGGACATGTGCAGAGGAGGGGGGTGAAAGAAGCAGATGTAGAGGACAGCGGGGTATGGAGAAGAACGATCCGCTGTGGCGACCCCTAATAGGAGAAGCTGTAAGAAGAGGAAGAAGAATCACTTGGTTGGTTAGCTTTTACTTCATATGAATGTAACTAAGTAGGTTAGATTTGATTTCATAGATTAGCTTTTGCTTCAGAAGTGATCACATTCACTTGCTATCTCGTTAACTCTCACTCTGTATATGTAAATATGTTTACTGTGTACTTTGCACAACATGTCTTGGCAACAAGAGCTACGATAACCTTAAGAAATCTACCATGCAAATAAATGTAATAAAAAAGAAAAAAAAGAAATCAAAAGTACTGTTTTCTTGACAAGTCAATCATGGGACAAAATATAAATCTCTCACATGGCAACAAAAACAAAACAAAAAAATCAATGCCATGTCATACAGACTGATTCATCTGTCAGTCATACGCCAGCGCTGTGTGAATTCTTACATTCAGAGCTACTTCCTGTCACAACTTTCCAACATCACAGGCGTCGAACAAGACTGTGTGTGTATGTATGTGTGTGTGTGTGTGTGTGTGTGTGTGTGTGTGTGTGTGTGTGTGTGTGTGTGTGTGTGTGTGTGTCGGTGCTTCTGTAATTACTCAAATTTGTTAGAAGAAAGAAGAAGGCTAATGAGCAGAAAAGAAAGCCTGCAACAAATCAAGATCAATGTAGGTCCCGTCAAACTTCAAAGATCTTTTAGCTCATATTGAAACCAGCCGAGGGCGAGTGTTCCAGGTTCTTGCGTGAGTTACCAGCATTACAAAGTCATTTTTTAGAGATAAACAGTAATTGTGATAAATTAGAGCTTAACTAGTCATGTTTGGAATTGTGAATAATGAGTAATAATACGACACATGGTGATATTATCCATTATGGCTAAACTAAGATTGAGATTGGTGTGTTTTTCTATTCGTGAAAAAACATCATCATCATCCGTTTCCATAAACACTCTACATCTGCACACTTCAACTGCTCAATATGATCATTAACAACAGACAGAAAGAATGTTTATGATGTAGCGATGTGCTGTTATTTAGTTTATTTAATCATTATGGTGCTGATGAATCTGGTGAAGGCTGAGGGTGAAGGTTGAGGGTGAAGGATGAGGGGGAATGTTAAGGGTGAAGACTGAGGGAGAAGGCTGAGGGTGAATGTTAAGGGTGAAGGTCAAGGGTGAAGGCTGAGGGTGAATGTTGAGGATAAGGGTGAATTTTGAGGTTGAGGGAGAAGTATGAGGGTGAATGTTAAGGGTGAAGGCTGAGGTTGAATGTTGAGGATGAGGGTGAATGTTAAGGGTGAAGGCTGAGGGTGAATGTTGAGAGTGAAGTCTAAGTGTAAGTGTTAAGGGTAAAGACTGAGGGTAAGTGATGAGAGAGAAGGCTGAGGGTGGATGTTAAGGGTGAAGGTCAAGAAAGAAGGCTGAGGGTGAATGTTAAGGGTGAAGACTGAGGGTGAGTGTTGAGGGAGAAGGCTGAGGGTGAATGTTAAGGGTGAAGACTGAGGGTGAATGTTGAGGGTGAAGGTTGAGGGAGAAGGTTGAGGAAGAAGGTTGAGAGAGAAGGCTGAGACTTAGTGTTTTAGGGTGAAGGCTGAGTTGAATGTTTTAGATGATACATTTGACAATAGATGTTGGTGTTTGATGGCGTTTGATGACGAATGTTCAAGACATTTGTTGGTGCACGACACTGAAGGTTTTATGCCGAGAATGCTAAAGTTTGTATATACTGGTGTTTGAGGATGGTTGTATATGACAGCATGCGCTACTGTTCAATCAGTTTGGGAATTTGATTGAGAATTGTGTTTTAATGTTTAATGAAGCTTGAAACTAATAATTAGCACTAGAGATTCAAGTTAGAAAATGTTAATTCATAGCAAATATTTGATGATTGTTACTTAAAAATATATTTTTAAAATATCGTTGAAAGAAAATGTTCATGTGTTTGAATGCTGTTGTTTGTAATGCAGGTTTTGATGTTTAGTGTTGGGGTTTGATAATGTGTGCTTGAGAATATTGGTATTAAAAAATAAATATTAGGATTTTAATGGCTAATGTTGAAGTTTGACAATAAATCAGACAAACAGACGTGTTCTTCTTCTTCTTGTTCATCGTCGTCTTCTTTCGGCTGCTCCCATTAGGGGTCACCACAGCGGATCATCCTTCTCCATACTACTAAACCTGCATCTGCCTCTTTCAAACCAACTACCTGCATGCCTTCTCACAACACATCCAAAAAACCTTCTCCTTGACCTTCCTATTTTTCTCCTTCCTTTTGGCTCCATCCTCAGCATTCTCCTACCGATATACCCCATGTCCCTCCTCTGCACACAAACCATCTCAATCATAACTCCCTCACCTTGTCTCCAAAACGTCCTACATGTGTGGTCCCTCTAATAAACTAATTTCTAATCCTGTCCTCTGTCCATCCTTGTTACTCCCATTTAAAACCTCAACATCTTCAGCTCTGCTACCTCCAGCTCCACCTCCTGTCTTTTACTCAATGCCACTGTCTCTAAACTATACAACATCTCAGGTCTCACCACAGTCCTATAAACTTTCCCTTTCACTCTCACAGATACTCTTCTATCACAAATCACTCTATACATCTTTATCAACATTCTCAGAGCAAATAAGGCATCTGTGCTCTTCCACGGTTAACTTCATGGTAACTTCATGGTAACTTCATGGTGTCACTGATCAACTTAATTCCCCTGTAGTTACTGCAGGTCTGCACATCTCGATTACTCTTAAAGATCCTCCAATCTCTTCCACTTCTCCTTTTCCTGCTGTCTCGGTAGACGTCTTCTTCCTCTTCTTCTCCTCCTTTGGCCAACAGTAGCCTAATTTCCAGCACTAAGAGTGCACTGGCTTGTGCAACCCTAATGTCTGGGTTACAAACAGACGCATGTTAAGTCAAGTCAAGTCAAGTCAAGTTTATTTCTATTGCGCTTTTCACAACAGACATTGTCTCAAAGCAGCTTTAGAGAAATCAACAGTCAAGGTGAATGGTGTGCATTTATACCTGATGAGCAGCCGTGGCGACTGTGGCAAGGAAAAACTCCCTTAGATGTATTGAGGAGGAAACCTTGAGAGGAACCAGACTCAAAAGGGGAACCCATCCTCATTTGGGTGACATCAAAAGTTTGATCATAAATCTTTCAACAATACAGAACACTGGAGAGTGAGAACTAACATGAGCACTGGAGTATAAGATTATAAGTAAATGTTCTTTCAAAAGTCTTTGGTATAAAAGTAGGAGCTACTGAGCTCAACATTTGTGATCATCACAGATCCAGCATCAGCTTCTCCATGCCAGAGCCTTAAAACACTTCAGGAGGTCCAATGTCAAACTCCACACATGCAGTGGGATCCAATTGGCACTGGTACGTCTCTAGATGGTTCAGGATGTTTGAGAGTTCGCATCTACTTCTTTAAAGTCCATAATCTTCATGAGGTGGGACGTGACTGGAGCTGGCCAAACCTCAGGAAGCCTCGGGATGGGGAGAGAAAGAGAGAAGCAGTGGAGAGGAATTAGCGTAGCTGCTGTTCATGATATTAACAGCACAAGTTGATAATGTGCATGTGATCAGATGTTCTGGAGCACAAGGTTATGATGTGATGTGTGTTATGTGTAGGCTTTGCTAAAAAGATACGTTTTTAATCTGCACTTAAACTGGGTGAGTGTGTCTGAGCCCCGAACACTGTCAGGAAGACTATTCCAGAGTTTAGGAGCTAAATGTGAAAATGCTCTACCACCTTTAGTGGACTTTGCTATTCTAAGAACTACTAGAAGTCCCAGAGTTTTAGGAAAGTTAAAGGAAGGTATTCAATGTCTACAAAATACTAGAATGAATTGAGATGATTTTCCTTGTGTTAAATGTTTAGAGGTTGGAGGTTTGTTAATTAGCCACCAAACTAGCTAGCGAGCATATATAACATAAAATATTAGCCATTACATACAAAAGAATGATTCATTCAAATAAAACTGTAGATTTTCGTATTTATTATGTCATTGTGAATCATACCATGATGAATCCCTCATAACTTCACTTAAACCAATAAACTATTGCTGAATAAAGAAACCATGAATGTTACCCAGCCCCGTTTTTCTAATACATGAGTTTGACTTATTAGCAAATCTCCCAAAATGTCATGATAGAACTTGGGGATGAAGTTGTTGTTGCCACTGAAATAAGATGTATGTGTTCGCAACAATAAATCTGCTCTAAAAAACCCTGCCTAATTTGCATATTCGTTCTATTTCCAAACCAAAAAGCCCACAACGAACAATTATAACAATGTAAACACCACATTAACCTCCAGGGTTTAACGTTTTTATTGTCTGATATGGAGAGATTCTCAAGGCAGTTATTCATTTCCTGCTTTAGATTGAGAAATTATTGAATCAGTATTCCCACTGATCGTTCCCTGGATGCCACGCAAATGATCACATAAATCATAAAATGTAATTAGACGTGCTCCATCTGCTGGAATAAATTCCTCATGAGGAGAATACAGATTTAATATCTGATTTGCAGCAACAGTTGAATTTTGTCGTTCTGTATCACTTTGCTTAGGATGGGCAGTCCACGGTGTTGGAGTGAACGCAGGCAGAAGATCAAGATGTTCGAGATTCAATCAAGGGCTTCATATATCCCCGTCAGAACATAAATCACTTGCAAATGTTCTTTCTGCCATTTTTTATACCGACAGTAAACAAATATTTATACTAGGAATTATTACATTGAATCTTTTATACTGTAATGTACACATTCTATAGAAAAGGAATGTTCCTTCAGCAGATCCTGTTGTAAAACCTTGTGTGTGTGGGTGTGTGGAGGAGCATTCCGAAGACAGGCGGCTTTTATTCGACTTTGTGTTTTTTATATTCGCAGGTCTTTTCTTTGATAGTGGTGCAGTTGTTATATTGCGCAGGCAGTGTATTCAAAGTTCCGCCAACTCAATCACTCTTTGGCAATAACGTTTACTCAACAAAAACCATGCGAAAACTTTGCGATATTGACCAGAAATATCTCGGTTTTTGTTTGCTGAGTGTGTAATTGTACTGGTACCTTAAGGACAACCTTCTGATAGCTGAAATATTTTTATGTTTTTCATATTCTGTGTGGGCTTCAGTTCACAGCTGTGATGGAGATGAAACTTTTCCAATAAGTTTAAATATATATATTTTTTGTACCATTTATGGGCATTTCTTACCCTCATAAAGCCCTTTTTTCTAAAAGTGTGCATCATCTTTGAGTCTTATATTTAATCAGTCAATTGAAATAATTAGACATTTTAATCAGATATAAATCATGCCCTTCCCGTAGATCTGATCAAACAAATTATCACCTTGTGCTTGTTAATATCATGACAAGCGGCTACGCTAATTCCTCTCCACTGCTTCTCTTTCTCTACCCATCCCGAGGCATCCTGAGGTTGCCCCAGCTCCAGTTGTATCCCACCTCATGAAGGTTATAGACCTTTAAAGAGTAGATGCCAACATCCTGAACCATCTAGAGACGTACCAGCGCCATTTGAATCCCACTTCATGAAGAGTTTGGCACTGGACCAACCAGGAGTTGGTGTTGGATCTATGATGATCTCAGATGGTGAGTTATTTTATGAGTTGCTCCGTAGCTCCTGGTTTCATAACATCAACTGACTGTATAAGACTGTAGAAAGGACGTTACTCATAATCACACACTCCAGTGCTCATGTTAGTTCTCACTCTCCGGTGTTTTGTATTGTTTTTAAGATGTATAATCACACTATTAATATCACCCAAATGAGGATGGGTTCCCTTTTGAGTCTGGTTCCTCTCAAGGTTTCTTCCTCATACTGTATCATCTAAGGGAGTTTTTTCTTGCCACAGTCACCCAAGGCTGCTCATCAGGGATAAACACACATCATTCACTTTTATTACATTTTTTTGTTCTATAATTCTTCTGTTGTATAAAACTGCTTTGAGACAATGTCCATTTTAATTCCATCCATGTCCATTGTGAAAAGGGCAATAGAAAATAAAGGAGCTTGGACTTTGACTGTTACCAAGCAAATGAAATCAGGATCAATAAAATTCATCTTTGCAATGGAAAGATACTTTAAATCTGAAATTAAAACCACTGGTAAGTCACTGTTAATAAGTGAGTCATTGCGCTTGAATGAATCGCCCATTTAAATGATTCGGTTCAATCGCAATGACTCACTCACTGTTGCTCAGAGACGCAACACAGAGCTGTGGCTTTGTTTGAGTTATTTCTTTTGGCGAAAGCGTAAGTGCCTAAAAATGTATTTCTTGTTTATTGAACTGTTGTACAGAATCAATATCCCATTTGTAATCATGCTGATTTTAGGGAAAAAAATGGCACTTTTCATGTGATATTAATAAAACATATGAAATTATATAAATGTACACATTTTCTGACTCCATATCTTGAATTTGTGATCAATCTAAATGCATGTGTAATGTATTTGTGCAGTCTGTAAGTGTGTAGTATGGGTTTTGCGATATACTTGATTATGTCAAATCACACATCGTTAAAACAAAAATTACGATATTATCATTGACGATATATATATATATATATATATATATATATATATATATATATATATATTATATATATATAATATATATACATTCTGCCACGCCAATTCTGTCATGCCTATTCTGCCACACCCATTCTGCCATGCCCATTCTGTCACGCCTGTTCCCTCATGCCTGTTCTGCCACGCCTATTCCCTCATGCCTGTTCTGCCACACCCATTCTGCCACGCCCATCCTGTCACGGCCATTCTGCATAATGGAACGAAAAGAAAGATTATGCAAAGGCTGTGTGTTGGAATTTGAGCTTCTGCTGGTCTTGAGAACTGAGATGCTATCCTGATGATAACTGCTACTAAACAAACACAGATTAACAGAATAAATCATTCATAAGGAAACATAACGGCAAGGCTAGGCAACGTACGGCAGACAAGACGAGACTGGACACAAAAGATATTCACAGTGGAAACAGAAATCCTAACTTAAACAACTCAAACACAGATATAAATATAATGCTTCTGCAACAAGGAAGAGAGCATAGGACTTAAATAGTGTGAGTCAAATACAAAAGACATGGAAGTGGAGCAGAAAGGAAATGGAGCAAACAACTAGCCCATTGTGTGATTAGTTGTTGTTTTATGAGATAAGAAGAAAGCCAAATAATACATTTGATTGAATGATTGAGTTTATTTTTGATGGTGTTTAATAAAGAATGGTATTGTTTTAATGAAGAAGGTTGGTGTTTGATAGAAAATTTTTATGACTGGTTATAGATGTTTAATGCTGAATGCTGTTTGATGGTAAATATTAGTGTTTAATGGAATTTAGGTGTGTGATGGAGAATGTTATTGTGATGGAGAATAATGGGGCGTGATGGAGAATGTTGGTGTTTGTTGATGAGTGTTGGTATTTGATGTTAAATATTAGTGTTTGATGGTGAATGTTGATGTTTAATGGTGAAAGCTGGTGTGTTTGATGGTAAATTAATGTGTGATGGTGAATTTTGGTCTGTTATAGAGAATGTTTGTCCATTATAGTGTGATAGTGTTTGATGGTGTGTTATAGTGAATGTTGGTGTGTGATGGTGAATGTTGGCATTTGATGGTAAATGTTGTCATCTAATAATACATTTTAGTGTTTAATTGTGAACATTGGTGTTTGATGGTGAATTTTAAAGTCATAAAATGAATGTTGTTAAAAAAGTGATAGAGGAAGCTATTTGATGAGGAATATTGCCAATTGTTTCTGGATGTGTTTGATGTTTGCTGTTGTGTAATAGCTGTTAGTTGGTGTTTTATGGTCGTTAATAAAGTATTTCGGTGTTCAAAGTAATTGTTGATGTTTTATGCTGAATGTTAATGTCAAAAGAAGAATACTGGTGTTTGATGGCGATTGAGTGATAGAGAATATTAGCATTTGATGGTGATTGTTGGCATTTGATGCTGAATGTTGGTGTTTTGTGGAGAGTGTTGGTGTTTAATAATAATCTAATAATAGTGTTTGCTTCTTTGTCTCACCAGGAACAAGAGCTTCTAATTCACCACAGAGCACAATACTAACAACTACGGGAAATAATTACAAAAAAGTAAAAACAATGTGCATATCTTACGGTAGATATTATTCCATAGAAGATATTAAAATCTAGCGAAACACTTCAGAAGACTTTACTAACTTTTAATGACCAGAGAAATTCAATTTCAGTTCCACTGTTTCTGCCTAATTATCACAGCTGCAGTGTGTTTCAAACTGACATTTTAGCTTTCAGGTTTATAAAAAATACATGGAGAAGAAAGAGAGAGTTTGGGTAACAAAAGAAAAAAAAGAGACAAAAATAAAGAATAGATCCACACAAAAAAAGAACAAATATTTCTTACGTTTCCAGCTTGATCTGACTTTGCTTGATGTGAAGAGGTAAGATGAGAGCACAACAGAAAAAAAACATCAAGGAGCAACTAATTCCACTTGAATGAGCCAGCTGTAATGCAATGCAAGTGTGAATCCAGTGTCTTTTTCCCATGATTATTATCCAGATTAAAAATAATGTTGAATGTTATATGGAAAATTCACCATCTGTCACTATCACATACCAACATTCACTATCAAACACAACATTCAATAGCAAAACCCAATATTCAGCACTAAACACCAACACTCACCATTATACACTAACATTCACCATCTGACACCAACATTCACCATCAAACATTGACATTCTACATCAAACATTGACATTCTCCATCAAACACCATCATTCACCATCAAAAACCAACATTCACCATCAAACACCAACATTCACCATTAAAAACCAACATTCACCATCAAACATTAACATTCTCCATCAAACACCAACACTCACCATTAAAAACCAACATTCACCATCAAACATTAACATTCTCCATCAAACACCAACACTCACCATCATACACCAACATTCAACATCAAACATTAACATTCACCATCAAACACCAACATTCACCATCAAACACCAACATTCACCATTAAAAACCAACATTCACCATCAAACATTAACATTCCCCATCAAACATTAACATTCTCCATCAAACACCATCACTCACCATCATACACCAACATTCAACATCAAAAATTAACATTCTCTATTAAACATTAACATTTTCCATCAAACACCATCATTCACCATCAAAAACCAACATTCACCATCAAACACCAACATTCACCATTAAAAACCAACATTCACCATCAAACATTAACATTCTCCATCAAACACCAACACTCACCATTAAAAACCAACATTCACCATCAAACATTAACATTCTCCATCAAACACCAACACTCACCATCATACACCAACATTCAACATCAAACATTAACATTCACCATCAAACACCAACATTCACCATCAAACACCAACATTCACCATTAAAAACCAACATTCACCATCAAACATTAACATTCTCCATCAAACACCATCACTCACCATCATACACCAACATTCAACATCAAAAATTAACATTCTCTATTAAACATTAACATTTTCCATCAAACACCATCATTCACCATCAAAAACTAACATTCACCATCAAACATTAACATTCACCATCATACACCAACATTCAACATCAAAAATTAACATTCTCCGTCAAACATTAAAATTTTCCATCAAACACCAACATTCACCATAAAAAATTAACATTCACCATCAAACGCCAACATTCTCCATCAAACATTTACATTCTCCATCAAAGACCATCCTTCACCATATAAAAACAACATTCACCATCAAACATTTACATTCTCCATCAAAGACCATCCTTCACCATATAAAAACAACATTCACCATCAAACATTTACATTCTCCATCAAAGACCATCCTTCACCATATAAAAACAACATTCACCATCAAACACCAACATTCACCAAAAAGAAACAGCTTAAGAGGAACATAATGGGCTGTTAGGAAGAATGCATTTTCACTTAAATGAATCAGAAATGTAGTGGGTTTATTTTTCAAGGCAAAATGTTCAGTCTGTAAAACCAGAGTCTGTCTCTCATGATTATCATCCAAATGAAAATAAAATTTCAGCAACACATCCGTGGGGGTTCAAGCATTACATCATTAGCACTGCCCCTTTATTAGGAAGGCCATGTTTAGACTATGGCCTGAATAAATACACTGCATTCTTGCATGACCCTGCAGCCAATAATCCATTACACAATCCAAATCTGTTTAATCAGAGGAGGTGTGTAACCAATTCAATATTACAGAAAAATAGAAGAATCATAACTGTGAATAGCCTTTTTTGACCCCATCTTTATCTGGGTAGCATCGAATGTCCATTTATTGTCCATTATTCATGATGTGCTTCCAAAACATTCACATTAACAAGATTGCAGCGTTTGGAAGACACCTTTATCCAGAGCAATTTACAATTACTTCAATTATACAACTGAGCGGTTATGGGTCTTGTTTAAGGGCCAAGCAGTATTAGTTTGGTGGTGGTGGGATTTAAACTCAACACCACTAAACTGC
The DNA here is from genome assembly GCA_039877035.1 of Silurus lanzhouensis. Lineage (NCBI taxonomy): Eukaryota > Metazoa > Chordata > Actinopteri > Siluriformes > Siluridae > Silurus > Silurus lanzhouensis. The sequence goes on along the minus strand of JBCEWE010000443.1, from coordinate 323,973 downwards.
CACTGCTGGGCCCTTGAGCAAGGCCCTTAACGCTCAACTGCTCAGTTGTATAAATGAGATAATTGTAAGCTGATTGAAAAAACTAACCTGCTAATTAACATTTCCACAGTGTAAGTCCTCATTTTAAAAATGTGCACATTTCACATTTCATCACTTCTGTAGACATCCGCAATTTTCTAATGCAGTGATATGGAGCCTTTCTTCCCAGAAACCCCATCCAGGTCATCTTCAAAAATTTTGCACAAACCGATAAAGTGAAGCAGATGAGCGGTGAAAAGAATCAGGGTCCTAATAATGGTGGCTCGTTTTCTCATTTGCAATTTAACCACTATTGAAAACTGCATGAGCTACACATTGAATATAAATAAGAACAGAGCAGCTGAGTGAAAAAAACACACACACACACACACACACACACACACACACACACACACACACACACACACACACACACACACACAACTGCTTGTTCTTATTTTCATTATGTATTACACCCAACGCTCTACTGCATAAAAATCAATTTGAATGTGGTATCCATTTTTGGCTACGTCTTCTTTTTGCCCCACTACATAAGAGCTTCGTTTTTAAATCACAAGCATTCAGCGAGAGATGATTATGAGAATGGCAATATGGAGGGGGAAAAAAAAGGAATTACATCTTGTCGGTTCGCAGCAAGGCCCAGAGACGAAATTTCTTTTAAAATAAGACACAGGAAAGACAAGATTATAATACGTCGAGCTGTCACAATGAATGTTTTATATTTTTTTATCAATTTTAAAAATATTAGCATCCTAACTCTGTATTGCCTGCTGGAAACTGAAACTTTTTCCCATATTTACAACATTTTATATATATATTATATGTTCAATATATGGGAAAAACTTTCAGTTTCCAGCAGGCAATACAGAGTTAGGATGCTAATATTTTTAAAATTGAAATGTATAAAGGAAAACGTAGCACAGGATGCACATACTGAAATGTTTTTAGGTTTTCTTTTAGTTCATTTTCAGTTTGTCTCCAGTGCTTGGCATTATGAAAAGGAAATATGAATTCCTGGAGGTCAGTTTTATTTTTTAGGGCTGCTGTATTTTTTGTTTTATTCAGTTTCACTTTTACTGCTTTAAAAAAGGGGACAAATGTAATTGTAAATGCTGCTTTCAGTAACAATGATGAATACTGATGCAAGTGCAGATAATAAAGTGCAAAAGTATGAAATAAAGAATACCAAACAAAACAGACAAAAAGGAAAAGAACATAATATGACCATTAAACAAAAATCAAACCAACAACTATGAGGGATAAATGTAAGATAAGGAGAGCAGTGAAGATTGAGGTTATATACAACTGCTAATTAAGATAAAAAGGTACAGATGTGAGTGATGAGATCCAGACATGGTAGTACAGTGTGTTCTGCAGAACGTACTCCATGGTCCATAATCCTAAATGGATTTTGCACACCATGAGCCTCAAACACTAGTAAGAATGAATTTCATTGTGCGGTGTTTCCTGTAAATGAATTTCTGTGAATCTTACATTTTTGCTCAGGTCAGAGTGGTACTTGGACCGCTTTGGGTCAAACAAAACCTTGTAGTGTGCTGAGGAGTAGAAATATGGCTCTGTAACTTTCCTGATCACACACCTTGAAGGACTTCTGTCCACACCACAATGAATTCCTGAATGCATTACGTCCCTAAAATCAGTCTACCTTGAAAAAAGCAGCCAGACGAATTGACCGGCATCAATAAGACGAGTCAGGCATGCACATGTGCAACATCAATCCTTCCTAGCAAAATAATAAACAAATAAATAAATAAAAACAGAAGGGAAAGATGAATGGCACGACCTGGTATTTCATTTAGGACTGAAATGAAGCTTGACCTCATTTTGGCCCGGCCTCGAATTCAACACATCGGTCTTCACGTGAAAGGCCGTGAGCAACGCGATTAAAAGCCGCTGAAGCAGAAAGCAGACGCTCGTGCATTTATTCGATGGATATTTGTGTGCTCTGTGCTGATGCTGGAATTCAGGTCTAGTTAGTGTTGCCACTAGAAAGTCAGCCATGTTGAGAAAAAATCTCAAACACTCATTTATATGGACTGTGTGTATTACCCATAATGCACTGTGTGCATCCAGCTTACTAAATAGAAATAGAAATGCAATGAATTAATGTTAATTACAATTTCTCTAAGAGGTAAAGGTCATGTAAACACTGTTGCTCGGCAACCTTATGCCAACTTCTGAGACAAATTTTGCGGAATAGCACATAGCTGCTATTTTAGCTGCTTTATTCGAAGAACTTGATGTACCATATGAACTGTATGTACTCACGCTTTTTTAAATTAAATGGCTTCGATAGTTCATCTGCTTGGATTGATTGGGTTTAAAATGTCACTACAACTAAATCCTATTCAACTGTTTTGGGATGAACTGAACTGGAAGAAAGAAATCTCTAAATATTGAAGAACATCTTTGGCAAGTTGTACAGGAGGCACAGCAAAATAGTTCAGCTGAATGTTTGGAGAAACGAAGTGTCTGGATGCTGAGAGCGTGTAAAGCTGTTCTTCATGCTAGGGGAGGATTTCTCAATGAAAATAAAATGGAACATCTGGATATTTATATATTTGTTTGGAAATCTTTATTCCATCAAATTACATGTTTCTCAAAAATGATAAAAGTGCAGGTGTTTGCAAACAAGGAGGCGGGGCATCCTGAAGAGACACGGCTGGATGGTGGCTCTCTCTTATTTTCTGGAATAGGACCCCTGCATGCCGGTGGCGACCTGGGTAGAGCCAGCTTAACTGTCAGGTCCTGAAGAATTCGAGTGCAGTGAGAATGCCACATTCCTTCTCCTGCTCCAGCCACTCCACACCCCCTGACCTGGGCACCAGAAGACTTTTCCCCCATATTACGTATAGTTTTAACTGTAACTGTATTCGATGATTTGAATTATATATATATATATATATATATATATCAGTGAAAATTTGTTAACGTGTGTGTGTTTGAAGAACATTCAGATGTTAAGAAATGTTGTAATTTATTTTCTCTTTTCTCCAACATCAAAGGTTACTTTCAAGTAAACAGCAGACAGACGTGAAAGTCAAATCAGACTAATATTATATCAGGACATTTTACAGTGTTAAAATAATATGCTATTCGAAATGATAAAACTCCTATGTGCTTTATTCTTCTAATTAATTACTGTTTTTATTTATTACAGAGTTGGTTATTCACCTTTCCTGTCACACTCAACGCAGCCTCTGCTTGCTGGATTACAGTTCCATTATAAAAAATAAATAAAGAAATAAAGAACCACACTGAAACCTGAAATCTGACAGATACAAATCCTCACTTTCATCCAGGCTTAGGAAGAGTCTAGAGGTCTCATCTCCCAGGAACATTCACCACCAGTTCTTTAATTTTCAAATTAATTTTCTTTAATTCTTTAATTTTCAAACAAATATTTTTGTTCCTTCTCAGCATTATCCATGAGCTCTCTCCCTATCCACCAATCCCATTCCACATTTAGTCTTCATTTACTGTTATAATAAGCTCCACTCTACTGGGAAGATGTTTCACAAGATTTTTGTGGAGATTCATTCCACCACAAGGGTGTTAGTAAGGTCAGGTGCTGATGAAGGTGAAAAGGCCTGGGGTGCAGTCAGCATTTACATTCATTCATGTTCAATAGGTTTGGAGCTCTATAGCAAGAGATCTTAAACTCCAACCTATAATACACATATCGTATACTGCCATGCTGAAACAGGTTTGGGTTTCCTAGTTTAAGTGAATGGGAATTTCTACAGCATCCACAGACACCAGTTTCGGCAAGAGACACATATGGCTGGAAATATAGGATGTCCGATTATTTTTGGGACACCTGATAATCAAATGAGATCATTAACGCTGCCTGGTTTTACATGAGTTCTTTATTAGATTTAGATTTTATTGACCAGGAAAATCTGTTATCAGTTAAGTAAGACGTCTGTTATGAGATTTATTTTATGGCTGTTATGTGCTCATTTAATGACCCATGTTTTAATCACGCCATGTTTATGGCCTTTAATTACACAGAGAAGAGAAGAGAAGAGAAGAGAAGAGAAGAGAAGAGAAGAGAAGAGAAGAGAAGAGAAGAGATGGAAAGGGAACAGAAGAGAAAATAAGAGATGAGAAGAGAAGAGAAGAGAAGAGAAGTGAAGAGAAGAGAAGAGAAGAGAAGAGAAGAGAAGAGAAGAGAAGAGAAGAGAAGAGAAGAGATGGGAAGGAAACAGAAGAGAAAAGAAGAGAAGAGAAGAGAAGAGAAGAGAAGAGAAGAGAAGAGAAGAGAAGAGAAGAGAAGAGAAGAGATGGGAAGGGAACAGAAGAGAAAATAAGAGAAGAGAAGAGAAGAGAAGAGAAGAGAAGAGAAGAGAAGAGAAGAGAAGAGAAGAGAAGAGAAGAGAAGAGATGGGAAGGGAACAGAAGAGAAAATAAGAGATGAGAAGAGAAGAGCAAAGATGAGATGAGAAGAAAACAGAAGAGAAAATAAGAGATGAGAAGAGGAAATAAGAAAAGAGAAGAGAAGAGATGAAAAGAGAACAGAAGAGAGAATAAAAGAAGAGAAGAGAAGAGAAGAGAAGAGAAGAGAAGAGAAGAAAAGAAAAGAACAGAGATAAAAAGAGAACAGAAGAGAAGAGAAGAGAAGAAAAGAGAAGAGAAGAGACAAGAAGAGAAGAAAAAATAAAAGAAGAGAGAAGAGAAGAGAAGAGAAGAGAAGAGAAGAGAAGAGAAGAGAAGAGAAAATAAAATAAAAGAAGAGAAGAGAAGAGAAGAGAAGAGAAGAGAAGAGAAGAGAAGAGAAGAGAAGAGAAGGAGAAGGAGTGTGTTTTTCGCGAGTGTGTTATGGAGGAAGCACACACACTCCTGAAGCCAGGAGGCTTTTTAATGCAATAGAAAAGTTGATCTCCTTGGAGATTGAGGGCAGCAGTGAAAGGTCAAGACTGAGAAATGATGGGAAGAAAATGGACATGATCTGTTCTGGTAAAAATTCTCCAACTGTTGTTTTATTTCCAGTAAAATGCTTCAAGAATATTAGAGATCTACCACACAAATCAACAGAATACATCATCTGGATTACTGATGAATAAAATTAAGAATAAATAACCAGTCACACACACACACACACACACACACACACACACACACACACACACACACACACACACAGGGATGAGAAACAAAACAAGACGAATATGAGGCTCTGAACTTCCACAGATTAAATGGATCAAAGAAAAGAGAAAAAAAACAAAGGATAAAGAGAAGAAAAGAAACTGTCAGGTTTTGTCTCAAATCTCACACCATGATATATATATATATATATATATATATATATATATATATATATATATATATATATATATATATATATATGCTTTATATGGCAAAAGTATTGGGACACCTGACTTTCCCACCCATGTGAGTTCTTCTCCAAACTGTTACCACAAAGCCGAAGACACACAATTGTACAGAAGGTCTTTGGATTCAGTAGAACGAAACTGTCCCTTCTTATGAACCAAAAGACCCAAAACTGAATGAATCTCCATAAATCTCCACAATCACACTCCAAAATATATTGGAACATCTTACCAGAAAATTGGAGCTTATTATATCAGCCAATGGGGACTATATGTGCAATGGGATGTTCAGAAAGAAGCATAAACCAATTTTATAGTCAGGTGTCCACAAGCTTTTGTCCATATAGTGTTGTTTATAAACAGACATTTTTGACTTGGTGTGACATCTGGAAATAGAAAGGAAGACAAGGAGATGTGGTGGTGAAATGAGGAAGTGCAGGAGAGCATAAGGAGAAAGAGGTTGGAGAAACAGAATTGGGATCGGAAGAGTGATGAGAAAAGTAGGAGGAATACAAGGAGATGCGGCAGCAGGTAAAGGGGGATGTGGCGAAAGCCAAGGAAAAGGCATATGAGGAGCTGTAGGAGAAGTTGGACACTAAGGAAGGAGAAATGGATTTGTAGCGATTGGCCAGGCAGAGGGACCGAGCTGGGAAGGATGTACTGCAAGTTAGAGCAGTAAAGGATGGAGAGGGAAATGTGTTGACTAGTGAGGAGGGTGTGTTGAGAAGGTGGAGGGAGTATTTTGAGCAGCTGATGAATAAGGAAAATGAGAGAGAGAGAAGGTTGGATGATGTGAAGGTGAAGCAGGATGTAGATAGGATTAGTAAGGAGGAAGTGAGAGCAGCGATTAAGAGGATAAAGAGTGGATAGTCGGTTGGACCAGATGACATACCTGTAGAAGCGTGGAGATGTTTAGGGGAGATGGCAGTGGAGTTTTTAACCAGATTGTTTAACAAGATTCTGGAAGGTGAGAGGATGCCTGAGGAATGGAGAAGGAGTGTGCTGGTACCGATCTTTAAGCCTAAGGGAGATGTGCAGACCTGCAGTAACTACAGGGGAATAAAGTTGATCAGTCACACCATGAAGTTATGGGAAAGAGTAGTAGAAGCCAGGCTGAGAGAAGAGGTGACCATCTGTGAGCAACAGTAGGGTTTCATGCCGAGGAAGAGCACCACAGATGCATTATTTGCTTTGAGGATGTTGATGGAGAAGTATAGAGAAGGACAGAAGGAATTGCATTGTGTATTTGTGGATTTAGAGAAAGCGTACGACAGGGTGCAGGGAGAGGAGTTGTGGTATTGTATGAGGAAGTCAGGTGTGTCAGAGAAGTATGTGAGGGTGGTGCAGGACATGTATGAGGACAGTGTGACAGCAGTGAAGTGTGCAGTAGGAACGACAGACTGGTGCCGGGTGAAGGTTGGACTGCATCAAGAATCGGCCCTGAGCCCTTTCCTGTTTGCAGTGGTGATGGAACGGTTGACGGACGAGGTCAGACAGGAGTCTCCCTGGACTATGATGTTTGCGGATTATATTGTGATTTGTGGTGAGAGTAGTGAGCAGGTTGAGAAGAGCCTGGAGAGGTGGAGATATGCGCTGGAGAGAAGGGGAATGAAAGTCAGTAGGAGTAAGACAGAGTACATGTGTGTGAATGAGAGGGAGGGCAGTGGAGTGGTGCGGTTGCAGGGAGAAAAGGTGGAGAAGGTGGTGGAGTTCAGGTACCTGGGATCAACAGTGCAAAGTAACGGAGAGTGTGTTAGAGAAGTCAAGAAAAGAGTGCAGGCAGGGTGGAGTGGGTGAAGAAGAGTGATAGCAGGAGTGATTTGTGATAGAAGAGTATCTGTGAGAGTAAAAGGGAAAGTTTATAGGTCTGTGGTGAGACCTGAGATGTTGTATGGATTAGAGACAGTGGTGTTGAGTAAAAGACAGGAGGCGGAGCTGGAGGTAGCAGAGCTGAAGATGTTGAGATGTTCATTGAGAGTGACGATGATGGACAAGATTAGAAATGAGTTTATTAAAGGGACAGCGCATGTAGGATGTTTTGGTGACAAGGTGAGGGAGGCAAGATTGAGATGGTTTGGACAGGTGCAGAGGAGGGACATGAATTATATTGGTAGAAGAATTCTGAGGATGGAGCCACCAGGTAGGAGGAAAAGAGGAAGGCCAAGGAGGAGGTTCATGGATGTGGTGAGAGAAGACATGCACGTAGTTGGTTTGAAAGAGGCAGATGTAGAGGACAGGGTGGTATGGAGACGGATGATCCGCTGTGGCGCCCCCTAATGGGAGAAGCCGAAAGAAGAAGAACAAGATAAGCAGACATTTATGGAAGGAGTCTGTACAGTTTTACAAATGTTTCTTTGAAACATGAGAAGCTGCAAGAGGTTCTGTAAAAACAAGAATTTGTGCTATTTAATGTAACAATAAATGTGTAAAAATAATTGCATATTCTTTAATAAAGAAGAAGCACTGATTGCTTTATTGCTGTGTAAGAGGACCTCTGCAGGACATTACATGCACATTGTGCACTGCACACTTTATACATGCACATACTTCTGTTTTTTGTAATTGCTCTGTAATAATTTTGTAAAATTATCATTTATCTCTTCAGTAATAATAGATTGAGATCATGGACTGCTGAGAAGATTCACAGAGTAAGTTTAATTTATCTCAATCTATGTTTATGAGCTACAGGCATTTGCATGTAACTGCAGATTTCTGTCCCAACCAGAGCTGAAGCTCACCTTCCCCATCACCATCACAGGAAACTGGAGCAGAGGTCAGCGTTTGTTCTTCACAGCGTTCCTCTCACATACTTGTCTCCTGTAAGAGATCGATTTTTACCTCTGATTAAACACGAAAACAAAACCGTCTGGTTCGGCCGCAGCCTTTTCCCCATCAGTGTATCGATTTTTGGGGGGACATGAAACATGGACACGTCTTTTTCACTTACGCTCTCTGTAAATGCTAAAGCTGCATCGTGGGAAGAGATTGTGTGTGTGTGTGTGTGTGTGTGTGTGTGTGTGTGTGTGTGTGTGTGTGTGTGTGTGTGTGTGTGTGTGTGTGTAAGAGACCTACACACCTCAGACTGACACACATGCAGGTGAATCCATTCCTCTTTTCTTATTCGTTTATGTAAAATAATGTGTACAAAGGGCAGGTCAAGGGACAAAAACAAACAACTGCTATATGTGAGTGTAATTATTTACTGTCTGAGGGGAAAATGAATTAAAAAAATCAATTTCATTTATTTTAAAAGAAAAAAAAAACATTTTAAAAACATTGTAGGTTTCAAATAAATAAATAACATTGTAGAAATTGTGTAAAAGTTGTGTAGATATTGTGAAGATGCCTGTCTAGTACAAGTTGTATAAATGATCTGTAGAAGTGTGTGAAGATCTCTGTGAAGAAGTTGTGTAGATATTGTGTAGATTCTGGTGAGGTTGTGTAGATTTCTGTGTATGTGTTGTGTAGATGTTGTGTAAGAGATGTGTAGAATTTGTATAGAAGTTGTATATATGTGCAGGTGGCTGTGGATAAGTTGTGTAGAAGTTGTGCAGAAGTTGTGTAGAGACCTGTGTAGGACTGTGGAGAAGTTGTGCAGACATTGCATAGGTATTGTGTAGAAGATATGTTGAAGTTGTGCAAATGCCTGTGTAGCAGTTATGTAGAAGATGTGTAGATTCCTGTGTAGAAGTTGTGTAGGTGTTGTGTAAGAGATTTGTAGAAGTTGTGAAGACATTGTGTAGATGCCTGTGGATAAGCTGTGGAGAAGTTGTGGAGAAGGTGTGTAGATGCCTGTGTATAAGTTGTGTAGATGTTGTATAGATCCCTTTGTAGAAGTATGTAAAAAATTGTGTAGATGTTGTAGAGATACCATTGTAGAATTGTGTACACATTGTTTAGATGCCTGTTTAGAAGCTTTGTTGATGCCTGTGTAGAAATTGTGTAGACATTGTGTGGATGCCTGTGTAGATTTGTGAAGTTGTGTAGCTTGCTGTGTAGAAGTTGTGTAGGTGTTGTGTAAGAGATGTATAGAAGTTGTATAGACATTGTGCAGATGGCTGTGGATAAGTTCTTTAGAAGTTGTGCAGAAGTTGTGTAGATGCCTGTGTAGAACTGTGGAGAAGTTGTGTAGACAATGCATAGGTATTGTGTAGAAGATATGTTAAAGTTGTGCAAATGCCTGTGTAGCAGTTATGTAGAAGATGTGTAGATTCCTGTGTAGAAGTTGTGTAGGTGTTGTGTAAGAGATTTGTAGAAGTTGTGGAGACATTGTGTAGATGCCTGTGGATAAGCTGTGGAGAAGTTGTGGAGAAGGTGTGTGGATGCCTGTGTAGCGGTTGTGTAAAAGTAATGTAGATGGATGTGGAGAGGTTGTGGAGATGCCTGTGTATAAGTTGTGTAGATGTTGTATAGATTACTTTGTAGAATTATGCAGAAGTTGTGTAGATGTTGTAGAGATACCATTGTAGAATTGTTTAGATGCCTTTTTAAAAGCTTTGTTGATGCCTGTGTAGAAATTGTGTAGACATTGTGTGGATGCCTGTGTAGATTTGTAAAGTTGTGTAGATATTGTGTAGATGCTGGTGAATTTGTAGCGCTTGCTGTGTAGAAGTTGTGTAGGTGTTGTGTAAGAGATGTATAGAAGTTGTATAGACATGGATATGTTGTGTAGAAGCTGTGTAGATGCCTGTGGAGAACTGTGGAGAAGTTGTGTAGACATGGCATAGGTATTGTGTAGGAGATATTTTGAAGTTGTGTAAATGCTTGTGTAGCAGTTATGTAGAAAATGTGTAGATTCCTGTGTAGAAGTTGTGTAGGTGTTGTGTTAGAGATGTGTAGAAGTTGTGGAGACATTGTGTAGATCCCTGTGGATAAGCTGTGTAGAAGTTGTGCAGAAGGTGTGTAGATGCCTGTGTAGAGGTTGTGTAAAAGTAGCATAGATGGATGTGGAGAAGTTGTGTGGATGCCTGTGTAGAGGTTGTTTAAAAGCTGTGTAGAGGTTGTTGTGTGGAAGTTGTGTTGATGCCGGTGGAGAAGGTGTGTAGATGTCTGTGTAGAAATTGTCTAGACATTGTGTCGATGCCTGTGTAGAACTGTGGAGAAGTTATGTAGGATGTATGTAAAAGTTGTGTAAATGCCTGTGTAGCAGTTATGTAGAAGTTGTGTGGATTCCTGTGTAGAGGTTGTGTAGGTGTTGTGTAGGAGATGTGTAGAAGTTGTGAAGATGGCTGTGTAGAATCTCTGTAGGTCCCTGTGTTAATGTTGTTTCTAAGTGTGTACATCTCATGTAGTTGCCTGTGTAGGAGAATTGTGGAGATAGTTGTTAAAGTTGTGTGGATGCCTTTGTAGAGGTTGTGTAAAAGTTATGTAAAGTTGGTTGTGTGGAAGTTGTGTAGAGGTTGTTGTGTAGAGGTTGTGTAGACAAATGTGGAGAAGTTGTGTAGAAGGATGTGGAGAAGTTGTGTAGATGGATGTGGAGAAGTTGTGTAGATGGATGTGGAGAAGTTGTGTAGATGGATATGGAGAAGTTGTGTAGATGGATGTGGAGAAGTTATGTAGATGTTGTGTGGAAGTTGTGTAGATGTTGTCATGTGGAAGTTGTGTAGATGGATGTGAAGAGGTTGTGTAGATGGATGTGGTGAAGTTGTGTAGATGGATGTGGAGAAGTTGTAGAGAAGGATGTGGAGAAGTTGTGTAGATGGATGTGAAGAAGTTGTGGAGATAGATGTGGAGAAGTTGTGTAGATGGATGTGGAGAAGTTATGTAGATGTTGTGTGGAAGTTGTGTAGATGTTGTCATGTGGAAGTTGTGTAGATGGATGTGGAGAAGTTGTGTAGATGGATGTGGTAAAGTTGTGTAGATGGATGTGGAGAAGTTGTGGAGAAGGATGTGGAGAAGTTGTGTAGCTGGATGTGGAGAAGTTGTGTAGATGGATGTGGAGAAGTTGTGTAGATGGATGTAGAGAAGTTGTGTAGATGGATGTGGTGAAGTTGTCTAGATGGATGTGGAGAAGTTGTGTAGATGGATGTGGAGAAGTTGTTTAGATGTGGAGAAGTTGTGTAGATGGATGTGGAGAAGTTGTTTAGATGGATGTGTAGAAGTTGTTTAGATGGATGTGGAGAAGATGTTTAGATGGATGTGGAGAAGTTGTGGAGATGGATGTGGAGAAGTTGTGTAGATGGATGTGGAGAAGTTGTGTAGATGGATGTGGAGAAGTTGTTTAGATGGATGTGGAGAAGATGTTGTTGATGATTGAAGACACACCATTACATTCTGCAGTGGACTTCTGTCCTTCTACACAGCCATGTCCTTCACTTTCACACACATACACTGCATTACTGCAAACAACTTGTGATTACACACACACACACACACACACACACACACACACACACACACACACACACACACACACACACACACCGTTAACCATCTGTTTCTCTTCTTCCTGGTTTTTACGCACCTTCATAGACACGAGACAAGATAATAATATATTATCACCCTGACATCGTTCTCTCTTTTCCTGTCCTTCACTTCTCTCCATCTCTCCATTTCCCTCTTTCCTTTCTCTCTCTTCCAAATCTGCTTTCATCCTTTTTTATTTCTTCTCTGTTTTTCCTATTTCTTCCTGTCTCTTTTTCATTCTTTTAATTTTTTTTATTCTTTAAATTTCCATGGCTCTGTTACTCTTTTCCTTTATTTGAATCAGAAAGAGAAGAGAGAGAGAGATCTGAGTGGTTTATCTCTCAGTGTCACTCCACATCGCTCAGTGTCTCTCCACATCGCTCAGTGTCTCTCCACATCTCTCAATGTCTCTCCACATCTCTCAGTGTCTCTCCACATCTTTCAGTGTCTCTCCACATCTCTCTTCACAATATACATGCTTCCCTTAGAAAATATTATTAGAAGGCATGGAATTAGCTTCCATTGTTATGCTGATGATACCCAAATATAAATCTCATCTAAACCAGGCGATATAGCTCAATTAACTCGGATAAATGAGTGTGTTAAGGAAATAGAAGATTGGAGGACCCATAACTTTCTACTTTTAAATTCTGATAAGATGGAGATTTTGCTCATCGGCCCAAAAACAAGTACACAGAAGCTCCAGCATCTCAACCTGCATTTAGACGGATGTTCTGTAACCACTAATTCAACAGTAAAAGACCTGGGAGTTATTTTAGACAGCAACTTGTCTTTCAAAAATCATATCAACCAAGTTACACCTTAGAAATATTTCTAAGCTAAGAAACATGTTGTCTATATCCGATGCAGAGAAGCTCGTCCATGCGTTTATGACCTCCAGAATAGACTACTGTAATGCGTTACTAGGTGGATGTCCTGCGTCAAATAATAAACAAGCTACAGTTAGTTCAGAATGCGGCAGCAAGAGTTCTAACAAGGTCAAGAAAATATGATCACATAACCCCGATCTTATCGTCCCTACATTGGCTTCCTGTTAAGTTTTGAATAGACTACAAACTACTACTACTCACTTATAAAGCACTAAATGGTTTGTCTCCCATGTATCTCTCCAATCTTCTAACACGCTACAATCCGTCACGCTCCCTGAGATCTAAAAACTCTGGACTTCTAGTAGTTCCTAGAATAGCAAAGTCCACTAAAGGTGGTAGAGCTTTTTTACATTTAGCTCCTAAACTCTGGAATAGTCTTCCTGACAATGTTCAGGGTTCAGACACACTCTCCAAGTTTAAGTGCAGATTAAAAACATATCTTTTTAGCAAAGCCTACACATAACACACATCACATCATAACCTTGTGCTCCAGAACATCTGATCACATGCACATTATCAACTTGTGCTGTTAATATCATGAACAGCAGCTACGCTAATTCCTCTCCACTGCTTCTCTCTTTCTCCCCATCCCAAAGCTTCCTGAGGTTTGGCCAGCTCCAGTCACGTCCCACCTCATGAAGATTATGGACCTTTGAAGAAGTAGATGCGAACTCTCAAACATCCTGAACCATCTAGAGACGTACCAGTGCCAATTGGATCCAACTACATGTGTGGAGTTTTGACATTGGACCTCCTGGAGTGTTTAAAGGCTCTGGCATGAAGAAGCTGTTGCTGGATCTGTGATGATCACAAATGTTGAGCTCAGTAGCTCCTACTATTATACCAAAGACTGTAGAAAGATCATTACTTATAATCTTATACTCCAGTGCTCATGTTAGTTCTCACTCTCCAGTGTTCTGTATTGTTGAAAGATTTATGATCAAACTCTTGATGTCACCCAAATGAGGATGGGTTTCCCTTTTGAGTCTGGTTCCTCTCAAGGTTTCTTCCTCATAACATCTAAGGAAGTTTTTCCTTGTCACAGTCGCCATGGCTGCTCATCAGGTATAAATACACACCATTTAACTTAACTTGATTTCTGTAAAGCTGCTTTGAGACAATGTCTGTTGTGAAAAGTGCTATAGAAATAAACTTGACTTGACTTGACTTGACTTGACTTGACTTGACTTGACTTGAGTGCCTCTCCACATCTCTCAGTGTCTCTCCACATATTTCAGTGTTTCTCCACATCTCTCAGTGTCTCTCCACATCTCTCAGCATCGCCATGTCTCTCCACATCTCTCAGCATCTCTCCACATCTCTGTGTCTCTCCACATCTCTGTGTCTCTCCACATCTCTGTGTCTCTCCGCATCTCTGTGTCTCTCTGCATCTCTCACTGTTTCTCTGCATCTCTTAGTGCCTCTCATTGTTCATGTCAATTTCCATGTCTCTGTTAGTTTAGTTTAGTTCTGTTGGATTTGGAAGCTGAAATGAGAATAAGTGAGTGATTGAGTGCATGAGAGAGTTGATGAATGTTCAAATGGTGAATTAGTTAAAGTTAAATAAAGCTGGTGTGTGACTGTCTCTTGGTGTCTCTCTGCATCTCTCAGTGTCTCCTCACATCTCTCAGTGTCTCTCCACATCTCTCAGTGTCTCTCAACATCTCCCAGTGTCTCTCAGCATCTCTCAGGGTCTCTCTGCATCTCTGAGTGTATCTCCATATCTCTGAGTGTCTCTCTGCATCTCTCAGTGTCTCTTTTTGCATCTCTTATTGTATCTCTGCATTTCTCAGTGTCTTTCCACATCTCTCAGTGTTTATCTGCCTCTCCCAGTGTCTCTCAGCATCTGTCAGTGTCTCTCCGCATCTTTCAGTGTCTCTCTGCATCTCTCAGTGTCTCTCAGCATCTCTCAGTGTCTCTCAGCATCTCTCAGTGTCTCTCAGCATCTCTCAGTGTCTCTCAGCTGAATGTATGTACATTTGATCTTTATATTTGTACTTATTTTCTACTTTGTATCCAAACTTCAGCAATAATAATGTTCATATTGGTCATGCCATTCATCACAAATGTGCTCTTTGTGTGAAGTTTCTCAGATTTGAGAAACAGATGCACTTATCATTTCAGTCATGAGGAATGGAGGCTTCTAGACTTCCAGCCCAGAGTGTTCTTTAGAGGAGAGGAAGAACAGCTTTAGTACAATTCTCTTTTTATTCTCTGCACTTCATCTTTATTTATCCTACTTCCTGTTTTGTTTATTTTCTCTCTCTCTCTCTCTCTCTCTCTCTCTCTCTCTCTCTCTCTCTCTTTCGTATTTTGAAGAGCCTCTCCCGCATGGCTTTTGTATAGCTGACCTTTAGAAGACTTTTTTGGTTTCATGTCTATATAATTGAAGAGAACATCCATTAGAGCTCTCTCTCTCTCTCTCTCTCTCTCTCTCTCTCTCTCTCTCTCTCTCTCTCTCTCTCTCTCTCTCTCTTTCTCTCTCTCTCTCTTTCCATTTCTTTCCATTTCTTTCTTTGTATTGAGCAACCACAAGGGAGAAAGCGTCTCGTTCGGTTTCTACGCTGCCTCTGGGGCTGATAAGCTTTCAAAAATAAACACATACACACCAGAGTGAGGGGAAAGTTCACTCAAACCACCCACATGACTAACTTCCATCAGAAAAAGAAAGAAAGAAATTTGCAAACAGCTTTCACACTTCAGATGGAGGAGTTTAAAGCGTTATGAAGTTTCCAATGGCAATGCGATTCTATATAGTTACAATCTATTTGTGATGTGCATTAAAGTTGCCAACAAAACAATCTTTACTTACTTAAAAACTCATTATGAACAAAACTCAAAAATGATTTCTGATCAATAATTAATTTTGACGTCACCATAAGAGACCACCAGAGACCATGTAATAATTCTGACTGAAAGAATGTTTGTATTTATCTTTTTTTTTTTTTCAAACAAATCTGATCAATTCGAAGACCTGCTACGTAGCTCGATACGACCGTGATATTGTTTTCTACTTTTTTCACGCTGTGTCACACTGAGAACAATCCGTTTGTGCTTATATCAGACAAAAATCCCATTTCTGAAATAGCTGGAAGCCCCATTTTATTTGAAGCTAAAAGTAAATGAGGCAGTTTAAGCCTCCGGGTTTCCCAGAGCTCCGTGTGAGCTCATTATAACAACACAGAACTTTCTATTCATATCATCAGTTCAGTTCTCTATCTATCTATCTATCTATCTATCTATCTATCTATCTATCTATCTATCTATCTATCTATCTATCTATCTATCTGTCTGTCCACCTGTTTATCTCTATCTATCTATCTATCTATCTATCTATCTATCTATCTATCTATCTATCTATCTATCTATCTATCTATCTATCGATCTATCTATCTATCTATCTATCTATCTGTCTGTCCACCTGTTTATCTCTATCTATCTATCTATCTATCTATCTATCTATCTATCTATCTATCTATCTATCTATCTGTCTGTCTGTCTGTCTGTCTGTCTGTCTGTCTCAACAGATAATAAAAAAAAGGTAAGTACTAAAATAAAGTTTAAAAAAAATAAATAAACAATTTAAGAGAATTAAATAAAAAAGACACATGAATAAATAATTGGATACATTTGTTTTTACAGTAATAAACAAACATACAAATAAACGTAGAACAATGTTGTTTCTGTTGAATTGTTTCTGTTGTTTCTGTTGAAGGCCTGGAACCGTCTTCCTCGTTATAACCCTCTGTGCTCCAGTACAACAGAAAAGTTTGAAACACTGTAAAACTGAATGTCTCGGGTGATCGAACACATTTAGCGTGTGCATTGTGAACGGTTGCTTGTGTGAAACTGCTGCGTTGATACATTTTTTATTCCTGTCAGGTGCCTTCAACTCTGTCAGTTTATATTATCAACAAATTCTCAGTTCAGTGGCTTTAAGCACAAGTCATGTGTGCAGCGATATCACACACTCCTTCTTCTGAGATGTGTAAATGTCAAACTCACACTGCATCTAAACATCGTCATTTAATACACAGAGTCAAAAGACAAAATTATAAAGCAGACATGATCTATTAAATATTCACATTCCTCTCCCTACGTTCCTTCTTATTGAGGAATTAAACACTATGTCATACCATTAAACACTGGGATGGGGTGATGAGAAAACAGGCTCACTGTAACAACCATGCAGTTTATAAATTTTTCACAACACATCAACTGTGGAAATAAAAGAAACAATGCAGAAGGAAAAAATTCAGAATTATTGTCAACCAAAACCTTCTCATTCAGCATCTCATTCAACTTGTTCTCTTTTTTATCCCTGTGTGTGTGTGTGTGTGTGTGTGTGTGTGTGTGTGTGTGTGTGTGTGTGTGTGTGTGTGTGTATGGTTCTGTTAAAGTTCTTAATGATGGAGCGTTCGATGACACGTGGCCTGAGGGAGGCACGTGGGTAAACGTACGTGCCGTTGTCATGGTAATGCTAATTGCGGATAATTTGTTGTCCAATGTTCATAATGTTGTGGAGAACCAAAAGTGGTGTATCCATGGCAGTGAAAGTGGACGTCACACACTACCCTGTGTAGCTTTTGATTTAGAGCTCTGTGTGTGTGTGAGTCAAAGAGAGAAAGAAACGTGGACCTGTCATTTTCTTTTTACATTATTATTATTATTATTATTATTATTATTATTATTATTATTATTATTATCATCATGTGCAAATCTAAAGGACCAGTGTATGTGGTCAAATAGAACAAACAGGACAGTGCATTGCATTCAAGACTAAAACAAAGCTGGTATTTACTTTAAATGTTTGTATGCTAAAGTGGGTGTGGCTTTTGAATTGAATTTGCATATGCATTTCTATAAAATGCTTTACATTAACTCATTAATGAATTACAGATGGGTCTTTTTATTTTTTTTACTATTTTTTCATTTGTGTTGAAAGTAGAAAACTAAAGTTTTCTTAAAACACAGGAACAAAAGTTAAATTTTTTTATGTGTTCAAAAAAAGAAAAGAAAAAAGCATGAAATTGCAAATTAAATGTACTTAGATTTTTAGGAAGATCACCAGATTCTCTCTTCCCTCCATCATTGGCATGACCTCCCTCTGCATCCGCAAATCCTGCAGCACTGTGACTGACCACACACACACACACACACACACACACACACACACACACACACACACACACACACACACACGCTTCACCCTCCTGCCATGGGAAAAAGGTACCGAAGCACTCAGGTCCTCAAAGCCAGACTATTTAACAATTTCATCCTTCAAGCCATTTGACTTCTCAGTACACACACCACATACACACACACACACACACACACACACACACACCACACACACACACACACACACACACACACACACACACACACACACACACACACACAAACATTCAAACAAACACCTCCACTGGAAACTTTTGCAAAAGAAACTGTTCCTAGCACTGAAGGTTAGAATATACTGTATTTATTATATATATATGCACTTACACACATTTACTGTATCATCGGTGCTGTTCTAGAACCATGTAAATCACCTCAGAGTGTAATTCGCCCTAAACGTTGAAAGAACGTTGTTTTTTTGTCTAATTTCGATTGAATACGATGAATCCTTGGTTTTGTGTAAACTGCACTATGACCTTATGTGTAAAACTTCATGATTTTGTAGAATAAATCTCACGTCAATATGTTTAATAACACACACACTTAAAAACACACACTGCTGTAGTGGCCACTGATTAATCACCGATCTGAAGAAACCACACAAGCGATAAAAACGAGTCTGTTTTTTTTATCGCTCGGGTTCATCCTGTCACACACAATGCGCTTTGCTTTCACAACCTGTCCCGAGCAGAAAACACACGTGGGGCAGAGTCTCGGTCCGAACCGTAAACGCAAATTCAATTTGTCCTCATAGTATAAATTTTATCAAACAGCAGGAGGGAAAAATAGACCACCTTCGATCACGCTGAGACGCAGATAGCGACTGATAGCAACTGCTGCATGAGTGTTTTATTCAGTATTGTGCAGAAGTGAAAAGTGAGAAATGACATTCCCTGTAATTGAATAGATTTTTGTGTATTTCTACTTTTTAAAGTATTTTTTTTTTTTACTTTTACTTAAGTATGATTTGTTTGAAATAGTATACTTAACTACGTTTAATTATATCCTTTACTGAATAATAAATAAATAAATAATAAACATAATAATAATAATAATAATAATAATAATAATAATAATAATAATAAAGATTAAAATTCACACCCCAGAAATGCACTGATTGATTGATGAGCAGAGAACAAACACACTAACATACTTCGCCGGCTGTTTTTTTTTCTTCCTTTTGTGGTGATGTGCAAAATAATTTTTTGTCTAAAAATCAATTATAAAATGGTTCAGACAAAAATAGCCAGCATGTCACAGATAACCTTCAAAGTAAGACATTTTGAGAGAACAGTATTCAAGTCGAATAGGTTCCCTGGTCTCTAGTGGTTAAGATGCGGCGCCCTCACCGCTGCGGCCCGAGTTCGATCCCCGGTCAGGGAACCAACCCCAGAAATAAGGGTTGCACAAGCCAGGGCAATCTTAGTGCCATTTCCAAGCCCGGATAAATGGGGAGGGTTGCGTTAGAAAGGGCATCCAGCGTAAAAACATGTCAAATTAAACATGCGGGTGACCCCTAATGGGAGAAGCCGAAAGAAAGTATTGAAGTTGAGTGGCTTTTATTGTCCTTTCAGCTGTAGATTGGGTGCAGTATACAGCTGAAAGAAGAAAAAGAAGATTCTTCTTATTGTCACCAACGTTGTGTGTGTAGTTTCTCATGTTCTCTACAAGTTTATCTCCAGGTTTCCTCCAACCTTCACCTTCCAAAACAAACTGTGGATCAGCGACTCAAAATTGCTCTCTAGGTGTGAACTAGCAAGTCCAAAGTTTGTGTGTGCTCAGTAAGATGTTAAGATGTTGGAATTTTTTATCATAATTCATAAATCATGATTTCAAATCCCAGCACCACCAATCAGCTTCTGCTGGGCCTGTAATCAAGGCCTCCAACCTTCAACTGCTCCTCTGTATGAATGAGATAATTGTAAGAACTCTGATGTCTAAATGCCATAAATGTAATGTGTGTGAGGTGCATATTCCATCCATATTTCACAAAATCCTGAACAGAATATAGATGCATACATGAAACATTCACACAAGAAGAATCTGATTACTTTTCTCCAAAGTAACGATGGTCTGGAGACAAATCAGGGAAATGACAATGATCATTTAATGAAGAGGGAAAACACAACAGGCCAATTTTGCAGGCGCACATTAGGTGGACCTCCTGCCTGAAGATGGCCTGCTTGGAGAATCTCCCACCGGTGCAGTCGTTTACACCGACGCTAACTTTAATGTGGCACAATAGGCAGGCGCTTTGTTAAAACAATTTGCTACGCGTGATATTCTTTCCCGTGGAAACTCTAGTCAGAAAGTTTAAATGCTTCACTCGTATTTTACTCATTAGTGGAACAGACAAATCATCATTCTATAAACTTTTTTGATTTGCTGTACATTAGATCTGAACGTGCTTTAGCACCATATACAACATCCCATTCCACATGTAGTGCCCATATGCTGTTCTAATGAGCTCCACTCTTGGGAGGTGTGGTGACACTTGTGGTGATTTGTGCTAATTAAGCTACAAGGGTGTTAGTAAAGTCAGGTACTGGGGTGCAGTCAGCGTTCACGTTCATCCTGTTGAATAGGGTTGAGATCAGAGCTCTATAGAAGGAGATCTTCCACATCTTCCAACCCATGTAAAGCAGAACTTCATGGAACTGGCTTTGTGCACAGGGGGCCGTCATGCTGGAACAAGTTTGGGGTCGACTAGTGAACTTTAAACTTTAAGACGTCCTGTACAATTGTGTGCCTCCAACTTGGTGCTAAAAGTATACATTATACATGTTATAAACATTATATAAAGTTGTTGTTTTTTTTTGCTTTTTACTGATTTTCATGTAAAATTCAGTTTAGTTTAATGGTTCATTGTGACATTTTAAGTGAGATTTCTTTGTTTGTTGGTTTGTTGGTTTGTTTTAGAATCAGTTTCTTTTATTTTCTTATTTATTTTCTTATTATTATTATTTTTATGTTCTTTTGTATTAGTGTCCAGTTAACCTTCTTTTGGAATCTATGAGTCTAAGTTTAAGAAAGTAATGAAAATGATTAGTGGAATGTTGAGAATGATTAGATATGATTAGACATTTAAAACAAAATATTGCAGAGGTCATTTAAAGTAACTTCAAAATAAAATCACTTTGTGGGAAAGAAACAAAAATGACAACAATAGTAAATAAAATGCTAATTAATTGTTTGCCTTTAAACAAACAAACAAACAAACAAACAAACAACAACAAAAAAACAGGAAAAAAAGTTTTATAATTTAGTTCCAGATTACTTTTTTCTCTTTTGTGTTACAATTTCAGTAGATTGAATACATTATTTTACACACACACGTGTGATTGTGTGTAACTGCACACTACCTGCTTACTTCTACTTCCTATTATTATTAGTAATTAGTAGTAGCAGTGGTATAATAATGCTATGCATGAAATATAAATCTATATATGATAAGGAATAGTCGTGTGTGTGTGTGTGTGTGTGTGTGTGTAGGAAGAAGAAACGTGAGTGCACAGGACTGATAAAGCAGCAAGGAAATATAAACAGGTCTGGACATTGTGCTATCAGGAATAACCCAGTTTCATTCAATGTTTATTCTTCATATTAAAAAGATGAAAATGTATAAAAGGTTTGGAAGGTTGGAGATTTATTCAGGAATTCTGAACCAACATGGCAACCGTTCCATATTTCAACACCATGGAATTGCATCTGGACTGCGGCTCATTGGAACTGACTTCACCGTACAACAAGAAGGTGATCCGAAGCGTACGTCCGAGTTCTGTAAGTGGTATTTAAAGGGCAAACAGACGTCTGGAGTGATATCTATAATGCAATGATCTGCCCAGTCACTGCACCTCACAGCAAATCCTATCAAACTGGAAAGTAAACCTTCTTACAGTTACAGTACAGAGATTGTCACTTATAAACAAAAGCAAACGAAAAACCATAAGGAAAGTAAAAAGCATAAAGATCAGTTGCTTCCTAAAGTTTTAGGATTTTTTTACACATATAGATTTATGTAGTCTAATAAGATTATATCCTGTAATTTTCTTTTGAAATAGTCTCATAATGAGACAGTACATGAAATATTAGGTAGAGAACGTTTGCTTTCCCGGGTCCGTAACTATTACATTAGTTTGGACTTTGATGATACGGCTTCAGATTATGTTCATCTCCTGCACCATTACATCTCTGTAGCAGCATTACAGCAGTGTAGTGTATCTCCACAACACAAAAGTATGCTGTCCGAGGCCAGGAAGAGACGATGATAAAGTTCTTCTCGGCAAACAAATATGTGGTTGAAGATCTGCACCCGAAATCAGGAACATTCCAGGGTCATTTGGGCTCATTTATTAAAACATTTATCAGATTGTTGTAATGTACTCAGTAGAACAGGCCCAAGTTTCACCCTCAGGCCGTCTCCAGTTGCTCGAATTACACAACACGTCTCAATGATTAGCTTCTGGATTGATCATGTTGATTGGTCATCTAGGAGCGATGGATGAAACGAGGGGAAAAGGGGGGCAAATAGACCTAATATTTCACACACCCATTTTCTGTCATTAAGTACAAAGGTCTTCATCGCACTTGTGTATCCTGTTCCCAATAAAAAACAGGTTCATTTCCACTGCAGCTATAAAAAGACAAGAAAGAAGCAATCGATCCATGTGATACGTGAGAAAGCACTTTTTGACACGGCCGGTGACTGAAAACGTTTCACCACGCATCTGCTAAAAGCCTGTGTGAAACGATTCTCAATTTAAAAGGACAAGCTGCAAAAACACACACCGCCAATCTCTCCTGTGAACCGTAGTCGCTAACTCTTAGCGCATGATCAGTGTGACACCTGAAATGTTTCAGCAGGACTAAAAGTGCACAGAAGAATCACTTTTTTCTTACATGAGCTACAATGCTAGGATTGTTCACATTTAGCCATCTTGGATCTCAGAACACTAAAAAGCTTTTTCACAAATTTCTTTTAGAATTAAAAAGTCATTAGATTAATAATATGGTTCTTGGCTTGGAACCCTTTCTAATGGAGAACTTTATGAAGTTTTCCTATAGGGATGACTGAAAAATGGTTCTGGATGATGAATGGAAATGGGGTGGAAAACCAAATTTTGGATAGTTCCAGCTCCAGATTAGTAACCATTCTGTATTGTACTGCACTGTGAAGCGGGAAAACAAGCCTTGTAATAAAATGTTCCATACAAAGGAAAACCCAGATTGATTTTCCTCAGAGAAAGGGTCCTAAGTCGGGAAGAAAACATTAATAAACCCAGAGAACCAGTGTCCATGGTGCCGTGACCCGGTACCGAGCTGTAGAAGAGTTGCTACCAGGTCACAGAACATTCTGGGGGGAAATGTCTACAAATTTTAGACATACATAATATTTAGAATTTCAGAAAGCATCAATTCGACCAAGTGATGGTGAGTAGGGATGGAAAGATTTACCGAATCTCATCAACGCATCGGCATAAAAGTTAACGATGTGGTGCATCCGTTTAAAAAGTCTGCATCGAATTTGCATCGTTTTTTAAAACATATTTCCGTCTGTAAAAAAAATTATTTCAATATAATTATTAGTAGATGCGTTTTACTTTTATTATTTAGAAGGTGACCAAAATTTGTGATCGATTTCTCTTCGCTAAACTGTGTCTCAAGCGCGTTATCTCAGCACCACTTCTGCTACGTGAATATGACGCATCACAACACTACCGAAGGCCGAGACGTGTCCGGAGAGTCACGTAGAATACAGATTAACATGGCAGAGGTAGAGCTGTAACTTCCTGGAGGCAGAACAGGAAAATTGGGAATCTGCAATGGATTTGTCTTTGTTGTTTTCTCGTGATCAGTACTTTATCTGTTCCGTGTATTCATCATAAGAGCATGTTCTAGACACGTGATGATAAGAAAAACTTTGCTAAGTCGAGATCATGAGAAAACAAAAAAGGAAAAAATATCACTATACATGGTCTATTAGGACTTGCAGATCATCCAAATCGATTATATTGATTTATATACAGATGAACTCAAATCAAAATGAAAAACCAAATCTGATGTTTGTCAATATGAGCGATGTTGCTACGCTAGAGAAACGGTTCTACAATGGTTCTTTGAGTAATTAAATTGGATACTTCTTAACCTTCTTAAATGAAACCTCTCAAAGATGGTTTAGAGAGCACATGGGTTTTAGAGGCCCAAAGTCATTAACCACATGAAGAACCCTCGAGGAACCCGCTCGTACCACCCGTACTCGTCATTAGTTAATGAGCTCTATGTTTCTTTTATAAAACGTTTTTCACTGCAGCTTTTTTTTCCCCCAGCATGCTTTTAAAACATGGCTGGAAGTTGAAGCTTGATGGACCCCTCCAGCGACTGTTATCTTCACGGTCACCGCAGGTCGCCGGTTAGCACCGAGACGAACGATCTGAGTGCTGCGGAACAACAATAATTGCCTTCCCTGACGATTTTGTGTCATTATTGCTGCTGGAGTCGTCACCTGAAAGCCGCACAAAAGCGGGAAGAAAAAGGATCGGCGCTGTGCGGGAAGAGCGCTTCAAGGACAACGCTTTTAGAACGTCGCTATACAGACCACAGAGCACAAAGTGAGGTCACTTTAAGCACCGCAGTCGGCGTGGTGAGGAGCGAGACACGCCTACGCACTCCTTCTGAGTCACTGCAGCTTTGTTTCAAATCCACTGGAACCTGAAACTCAGGACAATTGAAGTCCAGTGTGTTCTATTAAAACTCACAGTCAGCCATTTTCTTTTTATATCACATTCATAATTCTATGGTTATATCCATCAAACAAAAATAGATGATTCGATTTGAGAAAAAATTAAATGTTGATCTAAAATACTCCATGTCAATTCTTTCATGTAATGATGTGGTTTAGGACACAGCCATTCCTCCTTCATCCATTAGCACAAGGATCTCAGGTAACTGGAATTGCTGATCAGCATTGGTTCCTCTCATCCAATACCTGATCAGTGTTGGTTCTTAACATCCAATCACTGATCAGCATTGGTTCTTAATGTCGAATCACTGATCAGCATTGGTTCCCAAAGACCAATCACTGGAATTAACTTCCAATCACTGATCAGCATTGGTTCCCAACGTCCAATCACTGATCAGAATCGGTTCTTAACGTCCAATCACTGATCAGAATCGGTTCTTAACGTCCAATCACTGATCAGAATTGGTTCTCAACATCCAATCACTGATCAGCATTGTTTACCATCATTCAATCACTGATCAGAATTGGTTCTTAACATCCAATCACTGGTCAGAATTGGTTCTTAACGTCCAATCACTGGTCAGAATTGGTTCTTAACGTCCAATCACTGATCAGCATCGATTCTTAACTTCCAATCAATGATCAGCATTGTTTCCCATCATCCAATCACTGATCAGCATTGGTTCCTAACGTCCAATCACTGACCGTACCCTGATCAGCATTGAAATGATAGTGGAATAATGGGAGAATTCCATCGATGATTTTCTAGGCGCTGCCTCCCACAGACCAAAACACATGTTTAAAAAAAGGTTTGAATTTGTTGTGTACATTGAGAACACTGCTACTCAAAAAATCTTTATTTAAAAAGGAGATGTATTTAAACAATCGCCTGACAAAAGCATAAAGAAATAGTAATATTTACAAAAACAAAACTGGGCAAATGTGGTATTTGTGTAATTTGATATTTTTTTCCCTTAAACCTATTCTTAAAGATTAAAATGTGTAAAAATAATTCGGTTCTACTCTTATTCTCTATAGTCATCTGTCAATCAAAATCAATAGATCTGGGATACTGGGGGAAGATGCGTTCTGACACTTACTGGTTTACAAAAAAAAAAAAAAAAGACAAAAAGACAAAAACTGTACATGAGAAATTGATAAAACAGTGAGGCGCTTTTCCCTCGTCGTCGTCTGCTCCCTCGCTGACCGATCGCACCGGCAGGAGAAACGTGTCCGTACGGAAACATGATTGTGAATGGAGAATAAAGCGTCGAGGAATTTCTTTGACAGTCCTGAGGCTTTCGAGCGCTGAGCAGGCGGAGAGGATTGAAAGAGCGACGGCAGAGCGCTGGAGTTTTTATTTCTCTGCAGCACGTCCGTGAGAGATGGAGAGACAAGTGCGATGACGGGAAAGGAGTGAAAGGAGGATGAGGAAGGGAAAGAGTCTCTACACTGCTGAACGGCGTCTGATGATGAAGGCACCACGCTGGAGCTGACCTAAATAAATCCTCATCTTTGTACTGTCGCTGGTCTTCCTCACCCAGATCTGCAGGCAAAGCCCAGGTTAAATGTGTTAATATCATAATCATCATGTGAAGATTAAGATTTTTTATTTTTTTGCCATTTCAGCATATGTATTGAGACTTCTAACTTCTCCAGCCATATGTGGTTCTTTCCCCAACCTCACAAGAAGACTCAGATGAATGTGAACTCTGACTGCACCCCAGGCCTCCTCACCTTCTCACATCACTACCTGACTTTACTAACACCCTTGTGGCTGGATGAATCTCCACAAAATCTCCACAATCTAGTGGAAGAGGAGGTTTTTTTATAACAGGAAATCGGGACTAAATGTTGAATGAGATGTTCAAAAAGCACAAAGGATCTTATGGTCAGGGTGTCCGCAAACTTTTGTCCATATAATGTACACTTAGTGTTGTGGAATGTGTTATCATAGTAAACATTGTAAACAACATATGATACATTTTCGTTTCATAGCCTAAAGCATAAAAAATAAACTCTGGATGAAATGGATATATTTAGCATAAAGAGTATATAATGATCATGGTTTATTTATTTACATTAATCAAAGAGGTGTTGTGTCAAATTTTCGATGCTTCACACATCTACACCACCCTTGTTATTTAAGAGGGAAAAAAAAGGTTTAATCGTCAATATTGTTTTTTTTTTTTTACAAATTATGGAAGGAGTCTCTACAGACAGTTAAATGTCCGACATCTTCAGGACGGAGTTTTCATAAACATTAACATTTTGACTTTTAAATAAGAGTAAACAACAGTGTTTATAATATATAACTATATATTAAAGGTCGACTGATTCATCAGTTTTGCCTGTTAGTCGGCACTGATAATTCATCTCTGGTTATCGGATAAAATCCATACACAGTACAACAGCGGCCTCCAGAGGCGAATCAATGACACCACATGCTGTTTTTTTTCCCCATTTTTTTATTCATTTTGAATGTGAGTGTATGAATGTATTTTGAATGTTTTTTTTTTTGTTTTTTTGTTACTCCTTGTTTCAGTTTTGATGTGATGTTTTTTTATTTATTAATTTATCTCGCTTGTTTAATTTGATTTAAAATGTTCTTCAAAATCAAAAGTTCAAATCCATTCAAAGGATGTACTTGCATTTTAATGCTATTATGCTGTATTATTCTTATATCCATGGCATTAAATGGTCTTAAAATGACAATAATACAGTTTATGTCTATTATTCTTTAAACAATACATCGTGGACATTAATAGATATAGTCTTAATAAATATAGTCATTAAAGAAACATTAAAGATGCATTAACAGATTTTATTTTATTTTTCTTAAAAAAAGGTTTTAAAGGTGCAACAGTTGATTCTTTTTTAATTCCTCGAAATATTTCAAGGTGTGATTTATTTTATAAATTTTTTTTTAAAGGTGCAATTAAAAAAAACAAATTTTTATATTTTTCGAAAGTGTTTTAAAGGTGCAAGACGATTTTTTTTTTTTTTTTAATGTTTCAAATATCCAATAGTGATTTTAATTTAATTTTTGTAATTCTTTAAAATACTTCAAAGGGGCGACACATATTTTTGACTGTACATAAATCCTGGGAGTTACTTAATGTGATAAATATCTGGTGGATTTTATGAATTCTACACACAATCTATAAAGGTTTTCTCCCTTTTTTCTCTCATTGTTGTGTTTTTTTAATGTGCAAACAAACCAAAAGTATAAATTCCACGCTAACTCCGATCCAGAAACCGGATGATGAAAGACTCCTAAGAGATTGTGATCACATGATTCTCCATGTGCTGTAGTAGATCAGACCCGGGTGATTAGATGAAGATTAGTTAAAGAGATCGGACTGCGCACCTTTTTGACCTGAATGTGTGAGGAAATCGTTAGGTGGAAGAGCTGCTGTTACTTTTTACACAAAGCAGAGCAGGAAAGCAAAACACAAACCTCGCTGGTGCCTACAGAACTGATGACGCAGCTGATTTTGGTGTTGTCCTTTGACTCCAGATAAATGGCCTGACTCTTGTGGTACCTGCGGACCAAAACACACACAAATAAATAACAATAGAAAAACATTCGTTTTATCATTTTATTCAAATCACATAGCAAACCACGTTTTTAGATTACAAAAATAAACCTCCTGCGATCAGAATCTTTAAGCAACTAGCATCATTTTAAACCCGTTCGATTCCCCTACAGACCTGCGCAATTAATCTCGGTGCTGTTATTAAATAACTATAACTGACCCCCAACCTTTTTTTCTTTCTTTTTTTTTTTTTTAAGCGAGTGACCCGCTGGTGCTTATAAGCTTTTGGGTCATGCCAATAAACTCTATTTAAAATGTTGAGCCTTCGGGTCATACGTTATCTCTGGTAATAAATCTATCCTGGTGCGACAGGAAGAAAAGTCGCAAAAAATAATAGTGAATAAAAAAATTATTAATAAAAAAAAGATAAATAAAAAACGTTGATATTTGCCACATAATTACAATCGACGAATGGAAAAATAAATCAAATGTTTTCATTAATTTAGCATCATTTGTCTTCTATTTTTTCTTCTATTTACTCTTTATTTGATTATGTTTTCTTTATTTTAAAAGGCCTACGATCCAACATTGTAAAAGCTATATATTTTATTATTTCTTTAACCTTTTATCATTTTTTATTTTTTATATATATATATAAAATAAAAAAATATATATACTATAATTTTATTATAATGTTTCTGAAGAGAGCTACCGCCACCTCGTGGTTAGTTTGAGAAGCTCAGCACACAAGTAAAGGTGCAATGATGGTTTAATGATCTCAAGTAATTTTCTTATCCTTTGGTTTAAAAGAGTTGCGTGATGTGTTAATGATGTTGGATTTGATGGATATAATTATGTATGATTTGGTAGCTAAAAAAAAAAATTAAAACTTTAAAACCAGCCTTAACTCGTACCATCTTTTATCATAGTAGAGTTTTCCGTCTTCTATTCGAGCTTCGTAGCGCTGCGTGGGGCTTTCCATGGGCGTGGTTGGGAGGTGTTCAGGAGAGGAAGGAGAGGCTAAACATTTAAAAATTAAGCAAATAATTAGCACAAAAAAAAAAATAAATAAATAAAAAAAAAGAAATGCTGCTTTATAATAAATATACATATAATAATAATATAGAAATAATCAAATATACCTGGTCTTTTTGGTGATTTAAGCTGTAAGAAGAAGCAATAATTTGTAAATAATAATAATAATAATAATAATAATAATAATATCAATAATAATAATAATAATAATAATGAATGAGTCTTGGTGACTAAGATTTGAATAAAAGAAAGTATTATTCATTAATTTATTATTAATTAAGGCACATCTAAAAGCAATCAACAATTATTGCACAAGCATCAATAAATTGTTCTATCAATTTAAATGTTTAGCATAATTATTAATCAAAAGGTTTGTCACCAGATCCTGAGAATAACACATTTTGTGTCTTTCGTCACCTTGTTTAGTGTCCTCAGGTCCTCCATTATTTGCTCTTCTGTGAGCAAGTAGTTTAGCTGAGGTGGGTGGAGTTAATGATCACACGTGATGGAGGGAGGAAAAAAATATATATAAAAATATATATATATATAAATATATATATACACATACATACACATTTGGCCATACAGCACATCTTCTTACTAGACAAGTATTTATGAGGAAATGTGTATGAGTCAGTGAGTGCATTGGAAGTCGTGAGAAGTTCCAGGTTGCGTTGCAGCAGTGTGATGTGTGTAACAGTGTGATAGAACCATGAGATCTTGTAATAATTCATATTTGAAACAGCACATTTTCATTCTGGTGGCCATAAAGGATATCAGGAGCAGGTTTTCTGCGTTTGTCTGGAATGGGGACGGGATCGTTGGGTCGCCTCCTCAGCTTACGAGTCATGATGGGCTTCACCTCCATGGAATCTGATGAGAAAATAAAAATAAATAAAAAACAACTTTACTTGTAATTTATTACACTTACATTTTGCACTTTATATTGTCTCAGATATTTAAGATATAATGACCAGACATAACTAAACCTGTTTACGAAATTTAGTCGCAATTAGCTGAAATTAGAGGTCGACCCATTTATCAGTTTTGCAGATTATTTGGCACCGATAGTTAACTGCTGGAACTATCGGTACGGTACCATAACGATAGTTTTTCCAAATTACGCTATACAGTACGAGAGCAGCCTAACCCAGCCATTAGGGAGGCACAAGCCAGTGCATTCTTAGTGCCGGTCCCAAGCCCGGGTAAATGGGGAGGGTTGCGTTAGGAAGGGCATCCAGCGTAAAACATGTGCCAAATCAAATATGCGGATCACAAATGAGAATTTCATACCGGATCGGTCGAGGCCCGGGTTAACAACGACCGCCACAGGTATCGTTAGCCGACAGGGTACCGGTAGAAATTGGGCTACTGTTGGCCGAAGGAGGAGAAGGAGAGGAGGAAGACGTCTACAGAGACGGCAGGGAAAGGAGCAGTGTAGGAGAGTAGAGGTTCGGGTTGGTACTTTAAATGTTGGTACTATGACGGGTAAAGGGAGAGAAGTAGCTGATATGATGGAGAGGAGAAAGGTAGATATGCTGTGTGTTCAGGAGACCAAGTGGAAAGGGAGTAAGGCCAGGAACATTGGAGGTGGATTTAAACTGTTTTATCCTGGTGTGGATGGAAAGAGAAATGGTGTAGGGGTGATTCTGAAGGAAGAGTACAGTAAGAGTGTAGTGGAGGTGAAGAGAGTTTCTGATAGGGTGATGATCGTGAAGGTGGAAGTTGAAGGGATGATGATAAATGTCATCAGTGCCTATGCTCCACAAGTTGGCTGTGAGATGGAGGAGAATTCTGGAGTGAATTAGATGAAGTGGTAGATGGTGTACCTGGGAAAGAACGGTTGGTGATTGGGGCGGACTTTAATGGGCATGTAGGTGAAGGGAACAGAGGTGACGAGGAGGTGATGGGTAGGTATGGTTTTAAGGAGAGGAATGTGGAAGGGCAGATGGTGGTAGATTTTGCTAAAAGGATGGAAATGGCAGTGGTGAACACTTATTTTAAGAAGGAGGATCATAGGGTGACGTATAAGAGTGGAGGAAGGTGCACACAGGTGGACTATGTGCTATGCAGGAGATGCAACCTGAAGGAGATTGGCGACTGTAAGGTGTTGGCAGGGGACAGTGTAGCTAGACAGCATAGGATGGTGGTCTGTAGGATGGTTTTGGAGGCGAAGAAGAAGAGGAGGAGAGTGAGGACTGAAAGAAGAATAAGATGGTGGAAACTGAAGGAGGAAGAGTGTAGTGTGAGGTTCAGGGAAGAGGTCAGAGAGAGGCTCAGTGGTGTTAAGGAGGTGTTGGATGATTGGGCAACTACTGCAGGAGTGATGAGGGAGGCAGCTAGAAAAGTACTTGGTGTGACATCTGGAAATAGAAAGGAAGACAAGGAGACGTGGTGGTGGAATGTGGAAGTGCAGGAGAGCATAAGGAGAAAGAGGTTGGCAAAACAGAAGTGGGATAGACAGAGTGATGAGAAAAGTAGGCAGGAGTACAAGGAGATGCGGCAGCAGGTTAAGAGGGATGTGGCGAAAGCCAAGGAAAAGGCATATGAGGAGCTGTATGAGAGGTTGGACACTAAGGAAGGAGAAAAGGATTTGTACCGATTGGCCAGGCAGAGGGACCGAGCTGGAAAGGATGTACTGCAAGTTAGAGCAGTAAAGGATGGAGAGGGAAATGTGTTGACTAGTGAGGAGAGTGTGTTGAGACGGTGGAGGGAGTATTTTGAGCAGCTGATGAATGAGGAAAATCAGAGAGAGAGAAGGTTGGATGATGTGGAGTTGGTGAAGCAGGATGTAGATAGGATTAGTAAGGAGGAAGTAAGAGCAGCGATTAAGAGGATGAAGAGTGGAAAGTCGGTTGGACCAGATGACATACCGGTAGAAGCGTGGAGATGTTTTTGACCAGATTGTTTAACAGGATTTTGGAAGGTAAGAAGATGCCTGAGGAATGGAGAAGAAGTGTGCTGGTACCGATCTTTAAGCATAAAGGAGATGTGCAGACCTGCAGTAACTACAGGGGTATTAAGTTGATCAGTCACACCATGAAGTTATGGGAAAGAGTAGTGGAAGCCAGGCTGAGAGAAGAGGTGACCATCTGTGAGCAACAGTATGGTTTCATGCCGAGGAAGAGCACCACAGATGCCTTATTTGCTTTGAGAATGTTGATAGAGAAGTATAGAGAAGGACAGAAGGAATTGCATTGTGTATTTGTGGATTTAGAGAAGGCGTACGACAGGGTGCCAAGAGAGGAGTTGTGGTATTGTATGAGGAAGTCAGGTGTGTCAGAGAAGTATGTGAGGGTGGTGCAGGACATGTATGAGGACAGTGTGACGGCAGTGAAGTGTGCAGTAGGTACGACAGACTGGTTTAGAGTGAAGGTTGGACTGCATCAAGGATCGGCCCTGAGCCCTTTCCTGTTTGCAGTGGTGATGGACAGGTTGACGGACAAGGTCAGACAGGAGTCTCCCTGGACTATGATGTTTGCGGATGATATTGTGATTTGTTGTGAGAGTAGGGAGCAGGTTGAGAAGAGCCTGGAGAGGTGGAGATATGCGCTGGAGAGAAGGGGAATGAAACTCAGTAGGAGTAAGACAGAGTACATGTGTGTGAATGAGAGGGAGGGCAGTGGAGTGGTGCGGTTGCAGGGAGAAGAGCTTCAGAAGGTGGAGGAATTCAGGTACCTGGGGTCAACAGTGCAAAGTAATGGAGAGTGTGTTAGAGAAGTGAAGAAAAGAGTGCAGGCAGGGTGGAGTGGGTGGAGAAGAGTGACAGGAGTGATTTGTGATAGTAGGGTATCTGCAAAATTGAAAGGAAAAGTTTATAGGACTGTGGTGAGACCTGCGATGTTGTATGGTTTAGAGACAGTGGCATTGAGTAAAAGACAGGAGGTGGAGCTGGAGTTAGCAGAGCTGAAGATGTTGAGGTTTTCGTTGGGAGTGACGAGGATGGATAAGATTAGAAATGAGTTTATTAGAGGGACAGCGCATGTAGGATGTTTTGGTGACAAGGTGAGGGAGGCGAGATTGAGATGGTTTGGACATGTGCAGAGGAGGGACATGAATTATATTGGTAGAAGAATGCTGAAGATGGAGCCACCAGGTAGGAGGAAAAGAGGAAGGCCAAGAAGG
The DNA here is from genome assembly GCA_039877035.1 of Silurus lanzhouensis. Taxonomy (NCBI): domain Eukaryota; kingdom Metazoa; phylum Chordata; class Actinopteri; order Siluriformes; family Siluridae; genus Silurus; species Silurus lanzhouensis. The sequence goes on along the minus strand of JBCEWE010000443.1, from coordinate 290,669 downwards.
AGGTTCATGGATGTGGTGAGGGAAGACATGCAGGTAGTTGGTGTAAAAGAGGCAGATGTAGAGGACAGGGTGGTATGGAGACGGATGATCCGCTGTGGCGACCCCTAATGGGAGCAGCCGAAAGAAGAAGAAGAAGAAGAAGAAGAAGTACGAGAGCAGCCTCTATAGGCGAATCACTGACACTGCATGCAGTTTCTTTGTCTTTTGTTTGTTCATTTTGGTTACTGTTTTTATTTATTTGGAGTGTTACTCCGAACTGTTTCGGTTTGAATGCATGTCTTTTATTTGACTCCATATTCATTCATCTAATTAATATATTCATATTTATTTTTTTAAGCACATTTTTATGATTCAGTACAGGATTGGGGTCTCCTAGTTTAAGTGAAGGGAAATTTTCAATCTACAGCATCAATTGTGTGTCTCTGACTTAGTCCATGTAGTGTAACTATAAGCAGACAAAAATTAAACTGCAACAGGACATGCAGTTTAAGGCATCGCACCACCATGTTCCAGCTCATTGCAACGTCTGCCATTTTTATTGAGCCGTACAGATGTTTCTTTTTGTGTGATATCTAACTTTAAAATCATGAATATTTTTAACCTCGATTCTTTCTCTCACCTCCGGTCAGCTCCATGGTTAACTTCTCATTTTCGATCATCTTCTTCTTCTCCTCCAGCTCTGCGATTAGATTCTCCTTCAGCTCCACTTTCTTGTCGTCGAACTCCTTCACCGCCGCTTTCTTCTCTTTGATGTAGTTCCTCTCCACCTGCTCCGTCTGATCCACCGATTCATGTAAAAGTGATGTATTTCATTACATATCACTGGTTTTACACGCTGTTTTATAGTGTAATCGTGGACGTGAAATGTTTAGAACCTACCTCAAGTTGAAGGAAGAGATCTGTAAAAAAAAAACAGAACAAAATTATGGAACATTATTTTCATATTGGGCCTCAAATATAAAACTCATAAATCATCTCTGGCTGCTTTCTGATGTTTTTACCTGCGTTACGAAGTCTTTCTTTATACTGCTGATCAAGTTTCTTCATTCTCTTCTGATACTCCTGCAGGGTGCCTAAAACACACGCACACGTGCGCGCACACACAGTTAAACAGTAAAAACACTTAACATTCAAAAAGCTCATTTAAATATTATAGATTTATTTGCCATCACATGTATTACAGAAAGCTCAATCAATAAATGCTGATTTGTTCAGCGAGGAAAACTGTAAGCCTGTAAATTCCATTAGCCGACGTTTCACCATAAACCCTTACTGTTAGAGGTAAACATCTGGAACTGTACTGTTATAGGTGAACATCTGGAACTGTACTGTTATAGATGAACGTCTGGAACTGTGCTGTTATAGGTGAACATCTGGAACTGTACCGTTATAGGTAAACATCTGTAACTGTACCGTTATAGGTAAACATCTGTAACTGTACCGTTATAGGTGAACATCTGTAACTGTACCGTTATAGGTGAACATCTGTAACTGTACCGTTATAGATAAACAGCTGGAACTGTACTGTTTTTTGTGAACACATGGATGCCGTGTGGCTGCTGAACTGTATGGGAGTTCACTGCAGGTAAACATCTGAACATTTAAACTGCACTGCTATAGGTGAACATTTGAACATCTGGGAGTGCACTGCTATAGGTGCACACCCCAAACATCTGGACTGCACTGTTATAGGTGAACATCTGGGACTAACTACACAGTTATAGGCAAACATCTGAACATCTGGTACTGACTACATTGTTATTTGTGAATATCTGAACACTTGGTATTGAATACATGGGTATAGGCAAACATCTGAACATTTGGTATTGACAACACTGTTCTAGGTAAACATCTACACATCTGGGACTGAATAAATTTTATTGGCAAACAGATGATCCACCTGCTACTGAATACAGTGTTATCGGTGAACATCTAAACATCTGGAAATACACTGCTATAGATAAACATCTGTAACTGTACTGTTATAGGTGAACATCTGTAACTGTACTGTTATAGGTGAACATCTATAACGGTACTGTTATAGGTGAACATCTGTAACTGTACTGTTATAGGTGAACATCTGTAACTGTACTGTTATAGGTGAACATCTGTAACTGTACTGTTATAGGTGAACATCTGTAACTGTACTGTTATAGATAAACATCTGTAACTGTACTGTTATAGGTGAACATCTGTAACTGTACTGTTATAGGTGAACATCTATAACGGTACTGTTATAGGTGAACATCTGTAACTGTACTGTTATAGGTGAACATCTGTAACTGTACTGTTATAGGTGAACATCTATAACGGTACTGTTATAGGTGAACATCTATAACGGTACTGTTATAAGGGAACATCTGTAACTGTACTGTTATAGGTGAACATCTGTAACTGTACTGTTATAGGTGAACATCTGTAACTGTACTGTTATAGGTGAACAGCTGGCACATCTGCACCATTACAGAAAAAGAGTCAGGTCTAATCTGTAAGTGTTTCTCAGTCCTCTCTATGGGGAGGATGATTACAGGTTTTCAGTAAGGTTCTTGTAAAACATTCTGGTAGAATGGTAGAAGTTGTGCATGTTTTCAGCAAGTCACCTTCTTGCAGTTGTTGCAGCTGCCTTTTCAGCGATGCCAGTTTGTCCTGGTACATCCTGCAAAACAGAATAAAGATAAAAGATTAGTTTAAAGCTTTCTGGATTGCAGTAGAGATGAACGAGTATGTAAATAATAAATCTGAGGTGAAGCTGAGATGTATAGCTGAGGGTGAGGATGGGTTTCAGCAGACAGACTGAGTATTAAGGGTCAAGCAGTTTAACAATGTTGAAAATGCACATACTTGTTATGAGCATGATCAACATGTGAACGATTTAGAAAAGTGCTCAAGGTGTCCAGGGAAATCACACGCTGCATTTAAACTCGATGATGACGCTGAACACCAGGCCCTCGGAGGGTTCATTCATTTATGTCCATTTAAGTGTATTCACTTACTAGTTAATCCAGCATTCACACCTGGACTTCCAGCCAATCACAATCCATCACACCTGGACTTCCAGCCAATCACAATCCAGCAATTACACCTGGACTTCCAGCCAATCACAATCCAGCATTCACACCTGAACTTCCAGCCAATCACAATCCAGCATTTACACAGGGACTTCCAGCCAATCACAATACAGCATTCACACCTGAACTTCCAGCCAATCACAATCCAGCATTCACACCTGAACTTCCAGCCAATCACAATACAGCATTCACACCTGAACTTCCTGCCAATCACAATACAGCATTCACACCTGAACTTCCTGCCAATCACAATCCAGCATTCACACCTGAACTTCCTGCAAATCACAATCCAGCATTCACACCTGAACTTCCAGCCAATCACAATCCAGCATTCACACCTGAACTTCCAGTCAATCACAATCCAGCATTCACACTTGACCTTCCAGCCAATCACAATCCAGCATTCACACCTGACCTTCCAGCCAATCACAATCCAGCATTCACACCTGAACTTCCAGCCAATCACAATCCAGCATTCACACCTGAACTTCCAGCCAATCACAATCCAGCATTCACACCTGAACTTCCAGCCAATCACAATCCAGCATTCACACCTGAACTTCCAGCCAATCACAATCCAGCATTCACACCTGAACTTCCAGCCAATCACAATCCAGCATTCACACCTGAACTTCCAGCCAATCACAATCCAGCATTCACACCTGAACTTCCAGCCAATCACAATCCAGCATTCACACCTGAACTTCCAGCCAATCACAATCCAGCATTCACACCTGAACTTCCAGCCAATCACAATCCAGCATTCACACCTGAACTTCCAGCCAATCACAATCCAGCATTCACACCTGAACTTCCAGTCAATCACAATCTAGCATTCACACCTGAATTTACAGTCAACAACAATCCAGCATTCACACCTGAACTTCCTGTCAATCACAATCCAGCATTCACACTGGGACTTCCAGCCAATCACAATCCAGCATTCACACCTGAATGTCCAGCCAATCACAATCCAGCATTCACACCTGAACTTCCAGCCAATCACAATCCAGCATTCACACCTGAACTTCCAGTCAATCACAATCCAGCATTCACACCTGAACTTCCAGTTAATCACAATCCAATGTTTACACCTGAATTGACAGCCAATCACAATCCAGTATTCACCCATTAATTTACAGCCAATCACAATCCAATGTTTACACCTGAAATGACAGCCAATCACAATCCAGCATTCACCCATTAATTTACAACCAATCACAATCCAGTATTCACCCATTAATTTACAGCCAATCACAATCCAATGTTTACACCTGAAATGACAGCCAATCACAATCCAGCATTCACCCATTAATTTACAACCAATCACAATCCAGCACAATCCAGGGTATAAAGATCAACATCATGACATATAGTGAGGTTCTCTACTCACTGCTCTTTAAGTTCCACATAGTCGTCCCCGTCGTGTTTGGCCAGGTCTGTCTCACTGGCGTCTTCAGTGTCTGAAAGAACACAATTGTCAACAAATCAATGGAATTTGCACCAGGATCTGCTAGACATCGTTTAGACATCGTTTAATCATCTCCGCCCCCCCCCACACACACACACCGTCTGCTTCCTGTTTGCTTTAATCTGACGAGATTAAGATTTGCGATAATATCGGATACCGCGATACTACACTCCCCAAAGTATCGCGGTTACATTCACTACTGTGATATCGTCCATCCAAAAACACCGCTGTAACTCAACTCAAACGAAAAACCTGCGTTTAGAAACATGTACTAATATATACTTAACATGTTCACTGTGTTATAATGTTGGAATTTTTTACGCTTAAATAAATGTTAAAAAGATATAAATCATAACATATTAATAAACAATCCAGCTAACTAGCATACTAGCACACAACAAAAATACCAGGCTGCTAATCATGCTAACGTTAAGAAAAAGCACATAAAATAACAATATCTGGCATATATTCAGATTTATTCATATTTACTTGATGTTAACTATGATTTCTTAACCACAAATTGTCAAAAACACTCGCTAGCACGAGCTAATAAGCTAAAACTATCGTTTTAAATGCAAATCGATATTATTTTCTTAAATCAACGTTTATTGAATTTAACCGAGCACCTTTTACTATGTACTGAATACCCATTTTGTAATTATATGTCAAAAAAATATTAAAAACAAATCGTAGAAAAAATATTCTGTTCCTTTTTTTCTAGCAAGCTAATGCTAAATCTGAGGTAAATGTTGCTATGAGACTGTTACTATGGTAGCGGCTCCCTGAGTGTGAATCTAAAGGATTTCCGCATTTCCGTTCATACGCAATTTATTTATTAATCCGAATCAATGTGTTTTTTTATTCCGTTTATAATCGAGCTGAAGCTAACGGCTGCTAACCTTCTTCCGAGTCTCTGCCTCTGAAACTTCGGTCATCGTCCTCGTCCACGCTGTCCAGCTCCTCTTCGTCATTATAATAATCCACCATTGGTGACAGTAAAGTCGACGCCATTCGCTATTTCTAAAACATGTGTGTAAACATTCAGTAAAAGATGATTAGCGAGACTGCACTTTTTTCCTCTTCTTGTTGTTGTGTCTCGTTCAAAACAGCACGTTTGCCTTGTTTTTTTTTCCTACCCGTAATCAGAAAGCGCGTCTTTCCTCCTTCTGATTAGATAGTTTCATTCACGGTGGCTGCATAGCCAATCAGAAAGCCAGAATGTCTGCAGTATTAGCCAATCCGAGTTTAGAAGGCGGGGTTTTGTCTGAATACGCGTGGAGAAAATATTAACAGGGCTGCTTGCGGACCCGGAAGTCGCCATATTGTCTGAAACGTGATGGGAGATGTAGTTTATTCTTATGTTTTACGCTCACAGAATTTCCATACACACTTATTGCGTTTCCGAAAATCTACGCTTCAGTCGAACATTAGTCATTTTAAAGCTTTTATTTTTTTTTTTTATATGAAAGAAAAGTTTCTACCAGTTTTCTTTTGAATGCAAAATTAAAAATCACCAAAACATAAAGTTGGGAAATGAATTTACTGTCACCACTGATAAATAAATAAAAAAGATTTACCATTAGAACGTTTCAATAACATTATATAATTATTAATAAATGATAATCATTAGATTACAATATTAAAAACAAATGATATAACTTTATGATAACAGAAGCATGTTTATGTTTATCTTATTGATAGATCACTGTGTGAGTGTGTACTGGGATGTGAGGGATGTGATATGAGGGATGTGATATAAGGGATGTGATATGAGGGATGTGATATGAAGGATATGATATAAGGGATGTGATATGAGGGATGTGATATGAGGGATGTGATATAAGGGATGTGATATGAGGGATGTGATATAAGGGATGTGATATGATGGATGTGATATAAGGGATGTGATATAAGGGATGTGATATGAGGGATATGATATGAGGGATGTGATATTAGGGATGTGATATGATGGATGTGATATAAGGGATGTGATATAAGGGATGTGATATGAGGGATATGATATGAGGGATGTGATATGAGAGATGTGATATGAGGGATGTGATATAAGGGATGTGATATAAGGGATGTGATATGAGGGATGTGATATATATGATATGATATGTGGGATGTGATATGAGGGATGTGATATGAGGGATATGATATAAGGGATGTAATATGAGGGATGTGATATAAGGGATGTGATATGAGGGATGTGATATGAGGGATGTGATATAAGAGATGTGATATGAGGGATATGATATGAGGGATGTGATATAAGGAATATGATATGAGGGATGTGATATAAGGGATGTGATATGATGGATGTGATATAAGAGATGTGATATGAGGGATATGATATGAGGGATGTGATATGAGAGATGTGATATGAGGGATGTGATATGAGGGATATGATATGAGAGATGTGATATGAGAGATGTCATATGAGAGATGTGATATGAGGGATATGATATGTGGGATGTGATATGAGAGATGTGATATGAGGGATGTGATATGAGAGATGTGATATAAGGGATGTGATATGAGGGATGTGATATAAGGGATGTGATATAAGGGATATAATATGTGGGATGTGATATGAGGGATGTGATATGAGAGATGTGATATAAGGGATATAATGTGAGGGATGTGATATGAGGGATTAGTATCAAGGATATGATATGAGAGATAAGAATGTGTGTGCTGGATATGGATGATGTGATATGAGGGATGTGATATGAGGGATATGAGAGATATGATATGTGTGATGAGAGATGTGATGGATGTGATGGGATATGAGGCATATGAGAGATGTGAGGTATATGAAGGCTGTGATGGGATATGAGCGATGTCATATATATGAAGGATGGGATGGGATGTGAGGGATGTGAGGGATTCTCTATTTTGGTAGAGTTTCTGCGTGTAAACTCCGTTAACGTCATCCGGCTCGTGTGTGTGTGTGTGTGTGTGTGTGTGTGTGTGTGTGTGTTCGTGATCGAAGCACTTCCTAGTTCAGCCGGCAGGTGGAGCCCTCGCGCAAATAATCGTACGAGCGTACGTATGTGCGTGTGCACGCGCGCGTGTGTGTGTGTGTGTGTAGCGAGAGATGCGAGTGTGTGTGTGCGCGCGCGCGCTCGGTATCCGCCGTCTCTCCGGTTACCTTTGACGCGCAGGTGCGGATGAAAATTTGATGCGTGTCACCTGCAAGACAGCGGGGCTTCCGAACAGTGTGAATATCTAAATAGTATAGTATAGTATAGTATAGTATAGTATATTATATTGTAGTGCAGTGTGTGTGTGTGTGTGTGAGGATGAAAGGAACGAGCGACTGAAACGCGCATCGATGAAGGAGAAGTTTACGGTCCCGACGGCGCGCGCAAGACTTTCGGGTTAAGCGCGCACGAGCGATTTTGCTGTAATGCTGCTGCGGCTGCCGCTGCTGCGCGCGCGTGTGCGTGCGTGTGCGTGCGTGCGTGCGTGTCACCGTCGCTGGATCTGTTGAACCTGTAATGGAGTTGGATTAGGATCAGTTGAGAGGATTAAAAAACGTCACTAATTTATCCCGGTAAGGACACATGCATATTTAATTATTGTTGTTATAGCGCGTGCGTGTGAGTGTGCGTGTATGTGTGCGGGTGCATGCGTGTGCGCGCGTGCGTGTAAACGTGCGGCTTGGTTTGTATCTCTGCGGTTCGCTTTTACGCTTTCACGCTTTTTTACTATCAGCGTCATGTTTGATTGCATCTACGCTCGACTTGTCCGGTCTGGATTCACTCCACACTCCACATGAGCGCTCAGAGACAACACTGGAGTAGAGTTGTGGACACACATAACACCCCTGATGTGATCTGATGTAATCTCTGTCTGTCTGTCTGTCTGTCTGTCTGTCTGCCTGTCTGTCTGTGAGAAGCAGCACATGAAAGTGTAAATAAGGAACATATACACTTTTACTGGTAGTACTACCTGTACTGTACTGGTGTTCGATTGTTTCCTGGTTGTTCATCCATTTTTTCACTGTCACCAATTGAAGGTTCCTGAGATTCACCTCTGACCTGTTTTAGAGAACTGGTTGATGATTGGTTGATCTGATGCCGTTCAATCGCCTTCATTAGTGACGTTCAAGGTTCATCTGCACAATTCATCAATTCAACACATTTACAGAAAAGAAACGTACACAGAAATTTAAACTGATGCCGAGATGTTTAGCGATTGTGCACGTCATAGAAGCGTTTTTCTCGTTGCTTACACTATGAACAGCAGACAATTGCACAACAGGAAATTGTTTCTATGATGTGCACAAGTGACTCCATGATGTGGAGGTTGAACAAGTAGTTTTGAGATGATTTCATTTCGGAGCTGAGGAACGCTTCAAAGCAAACTAGTTAAATAAACAAATCAATCAATAAATCAATCAATAAATCTATCTATCCATCTATCCATCCATCCATCCATGAACAGTATAATGAACAAACAGCAGGACTGACAGACATGACATTTTTGAGAGAAGACAGACAGAGAACTGAAGCCAGGCAGACAGACAGACAGACAGACAGACAGACAGACAGACAGACAGAGGCAAAAGTCGTTCCTAGGTTTCACGTTCCACCACACGTTTCTGTTCATATTTGAAGAACATGTGTACAAATTGTATAGATGATGAAGAAATACTGATCATGCACGGCCCCCATTCCACACTTCAACATCATGCATTTCCGTCTGGACTGCGGCTCATTGGAACTGACTTCACCGTACAACAAAACAATGAGCTCGTACGTCAAAGCTCTGCATCTAGAGAGCAAACAGTGGACTGGAGTATCAACTATCATGGAATACCTGCTCACACACTGCACCTAAATCCTACTGAACTGCTCTGGGATGAACTGGGACCTGGCAAGTTTTACAAGAGGCACGTGTACAGCTGTTATTCATGCTAAGGGAGGATTTTGGAACATCTGGACATTTAAACATATTTTGGGTCAAAGTCAGTCTTCATACCATTAAATGACCAAGTGTGTTGCATGGAAACAGCAGGGACATGCATGTGTCTCTCAAAAACCAGAGACTAATCTAAACAAACGCTGTAACAAATGATCAGTAACTGAACATGGATTTCTGGATGTAGGCTGTCAAATAGACGTCGTGTTTTTACCCCAGAAATCGAGGGAAGATGTGAAGGTTTACGCTTCATCCTCTTTTTAGGAAATGATTTCGTTCCAAGTCGGCTTCACCAGCGCTCTTACTCACGGAAGATCATGTAGGAATGAGTCACGTCTTGCAGAAATAGTGCCTCACATCCCACATTTTTCTCCGTTTCCCAGCAGAACAGCACGGAAACAAGATTGCGGACGCTCGTGATACTCCTAACACTTTACCATCGAGTGTAACGCTGACGTAGATTTACTTTGTTTGTAATCTTTCATTTTTTTATTTTTGTTTTACAAGTAGTATTTCTGTAGTGGTTTATCAGCATCAATTTCTACGATCTCAGCATTTCAAAATACTTTTATTGCATTTTCTTTTATATTATTGACACTTGACAATTGTCAATTTATATATTTACAATATAACTTTATAAAAAAACCTTTATATATCACTTTATAAACTTCCTCTCACTTTCTGAGCGTGATCTGAGTATTTTAAGTGGAATATTAGTTTTAATTTACAGATATAAGGCCAAAGGGGGTGAAATGTTTTGCATCTAATGGGAATATAAACTTTTTTCAAAAAAGGAAGACTTGGTTCAATGTAGTTTAGAGTTGTTTTTATTTCATTTTTAGAAAAAAAAAAGGTATTTTAAAGAAAAACAAAACAAAAACTTATATTCATTTTTTTATTATCAGTTAGAGTCTGTGCTTGTACTGGTGACTAAAGGGGGCAAAAAGTTTTGCACTTAATGGGAATATCAAAGGAAGACTTGATCAAAATGGTTTAGAGTTGTTATTGTTTCATTTTTTTTTTTTTTTAGAAAACTATTAGTAAAAATCTATTATATATATATTTTTTTATATTGTTTTTTATTTTATAATGCGCATTAGACCGGGACCAAAGGGGGTAAAATGTTTTGCACTTTATAGGAATATAAACTTTTCCAAAACAGTGAGACTTTCGTTCAAATTAGTGTAGAGTTGTTTTTTATTTAATTTTTATTAAAAAATACATTTATTTCTACTGAGTATTAGACAGGGCCTGGGGTTGTACAGTGAGCAAAAAGGGGCAAAAAGTTTTGCACTTCATTGGAATATAAACTTTTTTCAAACAGGAAGACTTGGTTCAAATGATTGCGTTGTTTTTATTGATTTATTGTCATTTATTTATTAATAAAAATAGTACAAAAGGTCTTGGAGAAAGAATGTACTGTATATATAATTTTTTTTGTTTTGTTTTTTTTATTAAGCTGATTTGTATCTGAATATAAAAGTTTTCAAAAGAGGAAGACTTAAAGTTCAAAGTGTTTAGAAAAAAAATTGTAATGGAAAAATAACACATATATATATATATATATATATATATATATATATATATATATATATATATATATAATTATTATCATAATTTTTTATTATTATTATTTTTAGCAATGGACAGGGCCTGGGCTTGTATTGGGAACCAAAGAGGACACAAAGTTTTGCACTTCATGGGAATATAAACTTTTTCAAAACAGAAAGACTTTGTTTCAAGCGGTTTAGGGTTGATTTTTATACATTTTTTAGAAAAAAAAAAATGTGTAAAAAATGTGTATGTATGTGTATATATATATATATAAATACATTTTTTATATATATATATATCCTGTGTTTGTATTAGGAACGGGTTTTACATTTCATGATATTTACTTTTTTTAAAGTTTAGAGTTATTATTTTTAAAAAATGTCCTGAAAAAAAAAGAAATGTATTTTAATTGAGCAATAGTTGATCCTATTTATATTGGGGGCCAAAAAGTTTTGCACTTCATGGCAATATTAACTTTTTTGTCTCAAAGCAGTTAGACACTGACGCGAAAAATAAATAGTTGAAACATAGAAATAAACAAAATAACAATTATATAAAAAAAAAAAAAGGGGGGGGGTTGGAGGGGGGTGTAAGCTAACAAGCGTCGTTAAGGTTTATGCTAATAATGATGCTAATGCTAATTTGACACACGTCACACTCGGAGTTAAATATGGCGACACGGGTTGAGTGACGGATTTAATTGAAGCCTCTTTCCCCCCCCCCCCCCCCAAAGCTTTGCGTTCATCCCAAATCTCGAGGTGAAGAAGAATTTCGGTTGTTCGGCGACATTGAGTTTGAACGCGTTTATTTTTCGGCGCTTTGCGTTTCAGCGCCGCTTTATTTCCGTATGACAGCCGTGAATCCGGGTTGCCAGATTCATTCCGCCGCTTTTAGATTTGTGTATCGCTAAACGGTCGTCGAGTCAAACCCGTTGTTAAAGTCGAATACACGAATTGCGCTGTTTGGCCGAGTTTTATTGAGGGAAAAAAAAACACACCCGTTGAAACTTTATCGACAACTTAAAAAAAAAAAAAAAGTCTGACACCACTCTAACAGGTGTACAAGCGCCAATCTGGCAACCGTGAACAGGAGCTCGGTTCATGTGCAGGAAGCAGCAGGAGCGGTATGGACCTGCAATAAACTGCTCAAATCACCTTCATTACTGCAATTTATTCTCCATTCCTTCCTCATACAGGTTCCTCGCTGCTGTAGAACTTCCAGGAGCTTTCCCACACGCCGGAAGGAGGTGAGAAGATTATTTTCTTATGATACTGAACAACTTTTTCTACTTGAACATCAAGTTTTTATGCAGAGTTCATGCATGGAGCACTTTTTTTTTTTCTAATTCTGATACATATTGATCATTCCAGCCTGGATTGGAGTATTGTCCTGGATTATTTTTGATGTAGTTTTAAATTTGTGAAAGTTCAAAGCTGGAGCCAGTAGACTTTTAAGCCGCTTTATCACTCAGCTTTCACTTCCTTCTAGATAAAGGCGTGTGCAGCTTCTCTGCGTTTCTCCATAATGCATCTGAAGAACCCTGTTTACACTGCTACAGTGTGTATCTGATCAGGGTTACACCATAGAGCAATAGATTAGTTCGAAAGCGTTGATTAATGTTCCTCAACAGCAGCTCTGAAGGTAGTTGCAGCTTCAAATTGTATAGTTTCTACAGTAGACAATGTACATACATCTATTAAGAGAGCATTCATGTCATTGTTTGCTGTAAGGAGATGTTTATTCCACTATTAGGAAAGAAGTCTCCTGTGTTAAAGCTTTGTCACAGTCGGAGGTCAATCTGGAAGTCTTTTTTATTTCAAGAGATGAGAAAAGAGAAGCTGGGTTGAGCTGGCAAGAAAAAAAAAAAAAGTTTTTGTGTAAGCGGAATAAAAAGCTTCATCACGCTAAATTCGTCACTGTTTATGTTAAAGGAATTTCATGACCTAGAGTGTTTTTTTTTTTTTTTTTATTATTTTTTTATTTTATTTTTTTTTTTTTTACTACATACCTATATACATATGTACACACACACACACACACACACACACACGCACACAATGTCTAGAAACTGTCGATTATATTCGTATTATTATAAAAGTATTCAAAATCATGAACTGAGCACGTGCATGACATTTTAGTGTGTGTGTGTGTGTGTGTGTGTGTGTGTGTGTGTGTGTGTGTGTGTGTGTGTGTGTGCATTGTTTTGAGCGAAACACTACGGCCTGGATGCCAGAAAGAAGCCGTTATAGCGGATGTGTAAACGGAATTGAGGTCTAAAGAAGCAGCTATAACACCTAAAGCAAAAGCCACAGGAACCTGCTATCAGACCTCCCTTTCTCTCTCTCTTTTTCTTACACACACACACACACACACACACACACACACACACACACACACACACGCAGTCTGCCATTTCCTTTCCACTGGCACTTCCGTCACGTCTCCTACAAACGCAAATACACACAAGCAAATTCTCTTCCCTCAGCGTCGCACTTGCGCGGTTTCAAGATTTACAAGCAAGCTCCTCTCACACGTTCAGACTTTGGCCCTTGTGCCATCTGGACGACCTCTGGAGCCGGCGCACGCTGTGCTCGTTATTAACCACCAAGCCGATAGAGACCGGGGCAAAGAAGAACCGATCCGAGAGCACCCAATCGTTATAACGATCCTAATCATAATTTAACTAGAAATCGAAAAAGAAATAAAAAAGGATTACGTAAATAATTTGTGTAATTTGGTTTTATTAGATCTAGGCCGTGATAGTTTTGTGATTTGCTTGTTTAAGTTTGATGTTTAAAAAGCTCCTTCTTTACATCATCATCATTCATCAGTGAACAGAAAGCGTCCCTCAGATTCATACTTATCTAATACAGACGATCAAAGCAAATTGAATTGTATCAGATCTGGGTCGTATTTACAGGAAACACTAGGTTTATTTAATGTTTATTTCTCGTCTCAAATCCCATTTCTATGCCAAGAGTCGACATCCCACATTATTAAATGCGACTATTTATTAATGATTAAAAAGTGTAGCAGTTTATTGTATAATGAATAAAACCCATGCAGTGTTTTGCAACTTGCTCTCGTATAAGGGGAGGATGTGCTGGTACAGAAAAACACCATCATTTCCTGGTCAGGGACTTTTTGAAATTACTGTTTGTATCTGTTTGTTGATTAGATAAAAAAAAAAAAAAAAATGTAAATGATTATTTACTTGATCACGTGTTCGAAATAATAAGGAAGATAATAATAATAAATGAATAAATTATGTCTTTTATGGTTTTTGAGAAATGTTCCTTTTGCTTCTATGCAACAAACTCTGTAAAAGGCAAAAACACAAGAATTGGAAGAGTGGACGAAATGTTTATGGTGTTTTCTGAAAACTTTGGCTCTGAGAGAAGAACTTAGATGGAGAACAGTAGAGAAGATGTGATCAGACTGCGTCACTCTCGCAGTAACATGATTGAGGTGGAAGCTTAATAAGGAAAGAACTGGCTAAAGGACCCAGATGCATGCGAATAAAAATCAAAACGGTCTTTAAAAAGCGCAAGGGCAGAGAAAAATACAGACTGTCCAAAAACCTTTTAGCAGGCGAGAGCCCGAGGATACAGTCCTAAAGTCCGAGAGCCGGGAAAACAATAGAGGAAAGTAAAAATCGGGTTATAGAGGAAAGCAAAAATTCCCCTAAATAAAGAGATATTCTGGACAGTTTTGAGAAGGGTGACGTCAAATATGGTACACACCAAAGAGCCTTGGGGAGTTTAAGTCAAACGGCCGCTGGGTTGAGGACCTAAGAAATCTTAGAACTTTGGAAATTGACAGACCCAGAAATCGTGGAGAGAGTTTGCAGCATATGGCCTGTCCCGGGTGGGCAGCCATACGTTTTGTCCAAGACGGTAAAAACGGGGTGCGGGGTGGCACCTTTGGTTTTCTTACTTTTGGAAGCCTTGTGGAGGGCCTTCCTCCAGCCATGCCGGCAGCGTAGGAACAGGCCTAAAGCAGACATGACGAATGCCTCAGCCTCTTTGGTGGAAAATAATGTTGGTTGGTAGCTGTAAACTTTCTGGAACAGGGACATGCCTGTGGCAGCGGCGGGTAGGGAGTGATGTGCGTATTTTACCGACAATAACTTGGATGCCCAGGAAGAGGCATCTTGGGCGCACAGAATGTTGGTCTCTAGCTCCTGGTTAAGTCTCTCTGAGGGCCCTGGTCAGAGAGGATGCTTCGTGGGAGGCCGTGTAGAGGGAAACACGTGCTGTAGAAGGTGTGAGGCCATCTCCTTGGCCGAGAGAAGGGCAGCTTGGCCGAGAGAATGAAGTGTACCATCTTGAAGAATCTACTATGGTCAGTATAACCGGCAGAAGAAGGAAGCCCGGTGACAAAGTCCAGAGCGATGTGCGACAAGGGACCTCTGGGTACTGGCAGCGGCCAAAGTAGCCCCACCGCCTGGCCTATTGGGTCCTTGGGCACACAATTATGGACATCCTTCTGGACGGTGGTCCCTCAGAAGCACCAGAGAGCTAGAGTGCGTGGGGTGCTGGGATGACAAAACAGGGGGGAACAGTGGCACCATTGGAGTACCTGAGACCGCAGCTGTTCCGGAACAGCTCAGGGGGAGGCCTCAGGGACCAGGAGAAGACCGGGATATCGTCATTGTAGTCAAAGAGACATTGATTCAACATGTTCCTATTGACCATCGAGGGCTAAACTTGGAGGGTGGCCGGCATTGGCTCTGACTCGATGGGTATGGCTAGCCTAAGGAATAGAGTCCACAAAAGCAATCTGGTGTTCCTGACCTCTGGGGAGGATGTGGATGTCCAGGAAAGGTTTGGAGAGGACAGGAAGAACTCTGTTTGGCATGGGTCTCCCCTTCAACGACGAACCTGTCTATTTACTGGGCAGGAAGTCGCCATGAGTCCTGCCTGTCCGCAGTAGATACAAAGACCCTTGGAGCGGCGCCTCTCCTTTTCTGTTGGGGATGGGTGTTGCGGGCAATCTCTAGGTTGTGGTGGGGTTCCAGCTGGCGGCATTTCTGGGGGGGGGGGGGGAGTTCAGTGGCGGGAGGGCGGTGGCAAGGGGCGTCGCTCAGGGCGCAGTCAGTGATGAGAGTTTGTAAAGCTATAATTTATGCTAAGAAAGGATTTTCAATGAAAATAAAGTCTGGACATTTATAGATTTGTTTGGTCAAATTAAACCCTCATACTCTTAAATTACCAAGTTTGTTACATATAAAGAAAGGAATTTTTTTCAGACCATAACAGACTCCATGTTTGCATAATTTTGACAGGTTCTGTAATTCATGTGTACACTGTTTTATGATCTGAATCATTTCTGAGGTAAAGTTCTACATTTAAATGTTAAGCCACATCCCCTGACACATCAGTCTGACAGCAGGGTCTGTGATTCGGCTTTGAGATGGAAACATTTAAAAGGTTTTATTTATTTTTTTACCTCGCAGTACGAGTGAGAAGCTTTGCTTCATGATTTGGTTAGATTTTAATTTAGGGCTTTATGATTTAATTCTGAAAAGATTTCGTGCCGCAGGATTGGCGTCATTATGTAATGTCTCATTATATAATTTGTAACGTAACATATAAATGTGTGTGCGTGTTTGTATTTTAAACACCATGGGTCAATCAGCTGCTTTTGACAAGTGGTGGAGGCTTGGCACACACACACACACACACACACACACACACACACACACACGCACACACACACACACGCATTGCCAGAAGGCTTAGCCACACTCATGCCTCTGTCTGCAGCTTTGCTTAATCTTAATCACTATTAAGTGTGAAATAAAGTTCATAAAACAATAAAAACAATTGTACAATTATACATAATGTAATGTTTAGATTAAATTATTTTTTTATTAAAACTAAAAAAGATAAAAATGAAAGTCTAAAATTAGCTGCTTAAATTTAATTATTTACAAACAAAAAAAATGTAATTATTATTATTAATAGTGTTTAATAATAATAATAATAAATAATAATAATAATAAAAAATTTCTGACAATTAAAACATATTAAAACATAAAAAATATCTTTAAATCTGATTTTATTATACTGCATTATTATACAGTTCTCAATTCAAAACTAAACAAAACATAGGATTGTTTACAAAGAAAATCCAGTAGTTAAAATCCAGGACGTTCTAGCTGCTTGTCTTATTGGTGTCCTAGCTGCTTGTCTTATTGGTGTCTTAGCTGCATGTCTCATAGATGTCTTAGCTGCTTGTCTCATTGGTGTCCTAGCTGCTTGTCTCATTGGGGTCCTAGCTGCTTGTCTCATGGACGTTCTAGCTGCTTGTCTCATTGGTGTCCTAGCTGCTTGTCTCATGGGCGTTCTAGCTGTTTGTCTCATGGACGTTCTAGCTGCTTGTCTCATGGGTGTCCTAGCTGCTTGTCTCATGGGTGTCCTAGCTGTTTGTCTCATGGGCGTTCTAGCTGCTTGTCTTATTGGTGTCCTAGCTGCTTGTCTCATGGACATTCTAGCTGCTTGTCTCATTGATGTCCTAGTTGCATGTCTCATGGATGGTCTTGCTGCTTGTCTCATGAAGTGTTTATCTCATGGACATCAACAATAAACCTTTTAAATATTGAACTTTTTGAAAACCTCGGTGATGAGAGTTTGACATCACATGACAAAAAAAATATGTACATTTAATGGATTTATATACTTGATCAAGGGTCTGGTGTGTTAGTGATGCGGTAGAATTTGTTGTGTGTGATGAAGTTACACAAAACGCGGCCTGCGACTTCAGTTTATTGATTTGACACGCTTTTTTCTCTCATCAATATATTTTGTCCTTGAAGTGTCTTCTAGTAATTGACTCTAATTGATGACCTTCTTATGAAAATCGTTATCTTCGCTGCTTTTTTTTTTTTTAATGGAAAATAAATCAAATCAAATCAAATCAAATCAGAACTGGCTTGACTTGATAAACAATCATCTTCACAAACATACAAAACCCAGTGAGTCACCGAATCCTGTAAAATGGCATGTTGTGTGTGTGTGTGTGTGTGTGTGTGTGTGTGTGTGTGTGTGTGTGTGTGTGTGTGGGTGTGGAACCACAAACAGGCCAACAGAATCCAAGCTGGTTGTAATGAGAGCACATTGCTGCTGAATCCTGAATTCTGATTGGTCAGAACGTGTTAATTCTTAATTTGTGCGGTTGCAAATCACAGGTTCGTCTTCACACACGTTTGATTCCGCACACACTCTGCTTTATTTCCTGTCTCTGTGTAAAAGTGTGTATGAGCATGAATGACTTTAGGAAACACGAGTCCCCGTTTCACAGCCGTGTCTCTTCTTTCGTTTTCGCTCATTTTCCATTCCGGCGTCCATTTTGTCTCATCGTTATTTCACTTGAAAATAATATAAAAAAAAATTTCTTTACATGAGGGGAAAATTTGTGCTTTACAATCACAAATTTTCCCTTCATGGTAACAGTCTGGTTGAGATCTGGCAACCCAAAGTTTTTGTTTAGATTATAAATGTGTTGTTGAAAAATGATGTTTGTCACTTCAGTACAGTTTTTTTCGGTGGCTCGCGGTGCCGTATTTGGACGTTGATTCTAGGAAAAATAAGTAGGATATAATTAACGAATCGCTGCACGAGGCGGAGGAAAAGAACCACCTGGCGCGAAGCAGATAACGGTAGCCTCCGTGTAGCTCTTAGAGGTCATCAGGAAAAACGTAGACTCACGGTCTCACAGCTGTATAGAGAAGGGACTGTATGTTTTTCGATAGTTACGGATGTTTCGAATTCACTGCGTTTCTTAGAACGGTAATAAAACTGACCTACTGGTGTGTTGGACAGAACAAAAAGTATTCAGTACGTCATTTTGTCTTTCTGTTTCTGAGGAGAACGTCAATTTTATCATATATCTTTAGTTGTATGCAGATTTAAACTTGAAGTGGGCGTGGTCTAAACAGGAAGGTGTTTTATTTTTTAATGAATTGACTTGTTTATAACGATAGAAAACGCTGATGTATGATTTCTGCCTTTACAGTTCCTCTGCCTCAGCTGCATCACTCCAGTTCATAATTGGTCCCAGTTAAAGATGCGGAAATGTATTAGGATTTTAAATGCTTTTATAGTTTCTTCTCTTTTTTCTTTTGCACTTATTTACTTCCTTAAATTATTTTCTCTTCAGAAGGCAGTGCTACCAGACGTGCATTACATCATTCCAGCAGAGGAAAACAATTTTGGTGTAAAGTCAGTTGTAGCTGCAGGGCATTTTATTATGTTTTTTTAAAATTTTTTATTAATTACTTACTAAGTAATGTTTGCCAAATGAGATGCCCATGGACAAAAAAAGTACAGAAGTTAATAGCTGTAACTAAGATGTAAGCAGTGAGTGCGTCTGTCTGTCGGTCTGTCTGTCTGTCTGTCTGTTCACCCAGACACACACTTAATTTTAATTAAGATATCACAGTGTATATGCAGAATTATTGTCCAAATCTTTGTGTCGTGTAAAATTTGGACAGGTAGATTGTTCGTCATTTTGTCCGTTCTTCTGCCTATCCTCCGGCCTATTCGTTTCTCAGTCTGTTCTCAGTTCTGCCTTTTTGTCCCTCCGTCTGTCTGTTCATCTTCTGCCTGTCTGTTTTTACCTCACAGAAACAGAACAGCAAGCAAAGAGTTAACGTGCAGCAGAAGCGAATGAGTGTGTTGTAGACGTGTAGTGACGTGTCCCGCGCTGTGCCGTGAGCGTGGGTGAGGACGCGGGAATCATTTCGGAACACGAACTCTGTTTCTTTTTCTTTTCTTTTTTTTCCTTCACCTTTTTTTTCTCTTTCATATTCTTTCCCTTGTTCTCTCTCATCGGTTCGATGATCTTTTGTTTTTTTCTTCTGTGTTTTTTACCTCACGCACATCTTTGCATTAATTTCCATTCTCCCTGTCACGTTTTCTTTCTCCTTCTCGCTCTCTCGCTCTCCCTCTCTCTCAGAGGAGTGTGTGAGGTAATGATTGCTATTTTTAGCCTCCTCCTCCCCTCCACACATTCTAACGTCCTCTGTTTCACCCATCCGGGGCTCCTGACATCATCCACGGGTTATTTATAGCCCTTTATAGGCTTTATTTATGGGTTTTAATACTCCAAACACCCAATTTAACCCCAGTGCATGCTGGGACGTCAGAGGAAGGAGGCTGGATTATATGTATTCGTCTGGTGAAATCGCTAATGACTAACAGAGGATGGAAGGTGACAGAGGCTGCGTGACCATACCAGGCATCAGAGATGCTCATTAATGTAGTGAGAGTCCAGCGGTTCGGTTCGGTTCGGTTCAGGTTTGTAGAAGTGCCCCCAGTGCTGACCGGAGCCTGATTCAGAGGAGAAGTGGGAGCTCGTAAATGTCCAATCACATTCGAGCAATGAAAAGAAAGACAGATTACATTCCCTTTCCTGCTACTTTCGTCCCGATATCTGTATGGAGTTCTCTTTTTCCAATTGGAGATCGCGCAGGACCACCACGTGAACAACCGAAAACAGTCCATGAAGACCAACTCAAGTACTAAGGGAATGGATTTGTACTGTAATTAGTATAAACAATGCTACAATGGCTGCAGTTTGGTTCCTCTGAAGGTTCTTTCTCATATCATCTCAGGGAGTTTTTCCTTTCCACTGCTGCCACTGGCTCATTAGAGAGAACCTTATAAGGTCTAATTTATCAGTTCAAAACATTTCCACTCCTAATCTATTCTTCTGCTCTGGGACATTGTCCCTGGTTAAAGAGCGCTAAACAAATCTAATTGAATCGAATCGAAACGAACTTTTTATTTCCATCCTTTCTTTCCCTTATTCATTTCTGTTTCTTCCCTTCTCTCCCTTTCACATTTCTATTTGTTTTTTCTTTTTTTTATTCTCATTTCAAAATCTGTCCAATCCAATTTCACTTCTGTTCTCTTTGGGTCTTCCTTTCCTTTCCTCTCTTTTCACCTCCTTTCCTTTCCTTTCCTTTCCTTTCCGTTCCCCTCTTTTCCTTTCCTTTCCTTTCTGTTCCCCTCTTTTCCTTTCCTTTCCTTTCCTTTCTGTTCCCCTCTTTTCCTTTCCTTTCGTTTCCTTTCCTTTCCTTTCCTTTCCTTTCCTTTCCGTTCCCCTCTTTTCCTTTCCTTTCCTTTCCTTTAATTTCCTTTCCTTTTCCCTCTTTTCCTTTTCTTTCCCCTCTTTTTTACCTGTCACATGTACTCTACAGCACTGAATTTCATCCTTGGCACATCCCACTGATGTTGGGAAGCTGGGGGTCGGAGCACAGGGCCTTCCTCAAGGGCCCAATGATTGGCAGCTTGTTATTAAGCGATCAGCAGCCGCTTCCCACGTGTACGACATTGTTGATTATAACTTATCAGTAATATGCTGTTATTGCTAAGCAGCACTGAATTGTGCCCTGCTAGTTTGCGGGAACGTCACGGCTGCTGTCTCTCAGCTTCTAACAACAACGTGCTGAATCCTGAACGTGTACAGGATTCCCTGAAAAACTCATTTTTTTTTTATTGTCTCTCCAAGAAAGTAGATTTAGTCTGGTTTCCCCCCCCCTGCTATATACTACACCTCTACTCCTATTCCGGAAGACACTGCAGGAGCGATAGCATTAATAAACAGATCGATGTCTTCCGTTCTGTTATGAGACCTTCCCGCTATTGAGTCGCCCCTGACTTCCACATTTAATAATCACTTCCTGTGAAGCCGACGGCTGCGCACGCTTACTTCCTGTCAGACAGGAAGTGCTGCTGCTTATTCAGAGTTTTAGATAGCAGCTCTCCAGCAGTCGGTGTCAGCTGAAATGGGGTGAGGTGATCTTTAAAACACACACACACACACACACACACATTCTCTATCACTCTGTCAGAGAAAGAGGTATGTCCTCTGTGCATTTCAGTCTCGTGAAGGGGGTGTGGCATTTTTGACCTGCCAGTTTCATTAAAGTTGTTGAAAAAGGGGGCGGGTCTAAACACCTGTCACTCACAAAGACAGAGGCGTGTCATACCTGAGTCATAGATATTAAAAGCTTGTGGCCGGATGTGAACTGTAAGAGCCCATCTGCATTTTAGTTGCGCATTTCCCTCTCTTCTGGTCAAGCCTCGTCTGTGTTCAGGGCGCACACACACACACACACACACACACACACACACACACACACACACACACAATGTTCAGCATGACAGGGCCAAAACCTTACAGCATTTCAGTATCACAGCACAGGGGATTGTGTGTATGTCATGCTGCCCCTGGTGCGCACACACACACACACACACACACACACACACACACACACACACACACACACACACACACACACACACACACACATGCATGCGCTGTAAAACTTACTTGGCATTGCGGACAACAGAAAATTGGATTCATGTTGCCACTAAAGCACCTGATCCACTGCATGCTTTATTAGGAAATAATTCTCGCTCTTATGAGTTTTTTGTGTGTGTGTGTGTGTGTGTGTGTGTGTGTGTGAGCGCACGCACGCATGTGCTTTGGTGTTCTAGAGCGATTTTGTAAATGTGCATTACATAAGATGGCATAAACACACATGCCTTCACAAGATGTGCTTTTCAGTGTGTGTGTGTGTGTGTGTGTGTGTTTATTCGCTGCTACAGCATGTGTACAACGAGCTTCCTACAGTAACCTCATTCACCTCCTGCAGAGACAAATCACCATTTACACAAAATCGCTCACACACACACACACACACACACACACACACACACACACACACACACACACACACACACACACGTATGGCAGCCTTGATGAAAACAAAACCACAAACACATTGACATTCCCACTCTGGCAGCTGCTACAGAACAAAGTGACCTCTGAATCAGAGGGACGAGACGCAGCCTCATAAAGAGTTCGAATCAATTTAATGGATATGAAATGAGACGGTACTCAGGCTTGTCCTCGTCCTCGTCTTTGTCCGTGTCCCGTCCTTCAATCTGACGTTACTCAAACGGAAGTTAAAGAAGAGATAAATGCGTTTAACATGTTTCTGATAAGTACTTAATCTGGACATGTGTTCTAGATTATGGGTAATGATTGATAGACTTGTCACGTATTTATTTATTTATTTATCATTTTCTGCCACCTCTCTGTCTTTTCTGTCTTTTTTTTTTTTTTTTTCTTCTCCACAGAGTTTATAAACTCATCCTCCACTTTGTTAAAAACACATGCTCAATTATCCGATTGCAGTTACAGGAATTTTCAAGACTTTCCATGGGAATTAACTGGAATTATTGCCAGTAAACTGGGATTTTACAAAATATATTTTATACATTTGTTTTATATTTCTAATAAATTTCCATAAATTCCTGGTAAGTTCCCATGGAGAGTTTATGAAAATGGACCGGAAATTTTCCGCTTATTTGCAACCTTAAACTACGTTTTCTAGAGTTTACACCGAATGGTGCAGAAAACAAAAAACATCCAGTTGTGGTCGGAAATGCGATTTTAATGGTTGTTCACTCGATTAATGGTGCAAAGAAAAGCATCCCGGAGTGAACATGAGGCAAATGGCTACATCAAGACGTCCTCATCATTCCAAGAATCTCAGGAATCCTAGGTTACAGCAGGCATGGGCTGAACCCACACTGGGCAGTTTAAGATTCGGAAAATTAAATGTCGCCTGGTCACACGATCATCTGAACATCTTTTTACCAAACCGCAGAATTTTCTGTGGTTATATTTGAATTGGGATAAAAAGGAACCCTGAACCAACATGGCTACAATTCTATACTTTAGTTCGGCTCGTTGGAACTGACTTCACCATATAAACAAGAGTTCTGAAAGAGTTATTTACAGAGCAGACAGACGTCTGGAGTGATGTTTATTATGGAATGACCTGCCCAGTCACCGCACCTAAATCCTACTGAACTGCTCTGGGATGAACTGGATCATAAAGAAATAATCTCCAACTAGTCAAGAACATCTTTGGAAAGTTTTACCAGAGGCACAGCAAAGTATTTCATCTGTGTGTGTAAAACTGTTCCTCATTATAAAGGAGGATTTTTCAATGAAAATAAGTGGAACATCTGGACATTTATAGATTTGTTTGGAAAAAGGAAATCTTTATACCGTTACATTACCAAAGTGGTTGCAATGAAACAAAAGGAACATGCGTGTGTCTCCTGGAAGTCTATAAAAGTCCATAAATTTGACAAACTGTGCATTTGTTTAACTGTTAATTTATTATTATTATTTTTTTCTGTCTGTCTGTCTGTCTGTCTGTATATCTATCTGCTGAGAAAAATCTTAACTTGTAGTTTTGCCAGATTGGAACGTGTTTTTTCCCTTTACACCGTTTCTCTACGTGCACCTCAGACTTATAATAATGTATAAAATGATCCGTACATGATTAATTACAGTAATCCTCCGCTTTACCGCGGTTCGAATCTCACGCCCCGGTTTATCGCAGAATCGCATTTGCCACATAACTAATTAGTTCTTTGGTATTTTCCCGGTCTCTTGCGGAGAGCACCATAGACCACAACACTTATAGGGAATTGTTTTTAATGACTTATGAAAATGTTATTATTAATTATAAAATGAAGTCAAATTTACTATTACAGTACTGTACCGTATACATCAAATTGCATTTTCAGGGTGGCAAAATTATTTATACATCAATGATCACAAAGCCAGAGGTGGATCTGATGTTGGACTTAGATGGCTTATTTATTTATTTATTTATTTATTTATTTATTTACTTAATTTTTTGTGTGTGTTGGGAAAAAAACACAAAGAGGAACAAGTAAAAAACAAACAAACAAACAAAAAAACAGAGTAAAACACCAGAACGCATGAAATGTAATTAAATATAAAAATATTAAATATAAAAACAAAGAATATGGACAGGGCCAGGATATATTAAGGGGACACTTTTAGTTTTTGTTATAAAAGTTCATTGTTTGTTTATTTAATTTGTTAGCTTTTAAAGTGCTTGTATCTTGTTCAGTAAACTTTATTGAGCTTGAATATATAATGAAAGAGTGAAGCGTGTTCCGAAAGCCGGTTTGTGTGTTTTCAGTGATTCAGGTCGATATTCTGACCTGAATGTGGGTTAAACCACACGACCGTTGGCCTATTGATCAGTTCATGGGAATAAAGATCAGTACGGAGGTGAACACAGACAAGTTTATTTTTCCTTCGGCCCGTAAAAGGTCTTGTTCTGTGGTGGCTTTCTGAAACAAATCCCAGGATTTGAGAGCGTTTGTATAATGATTGACCTGAAGCAGTGTGTTTTTATGCAGAAAAAAAAACGTATTGAAAATTGCTGCTGTGTTTGTTGCTGGTCGCTCGAATGGCCATGTTGATTTGACGACACTTGCTAAACTCGGAAGTTTAAAAGATCATCCCAAGTTTCCAAGCGGAAAACTTTATAGTTTTTCCTGAAATGTCTCACTAACTGCAGTGCCCTCTATTATACTGACCCCTCTGATAAATAGAAGTAAAGAAAGCTGTGAAATGATTTATATTGTTTAAACTATTGATCATTTGTTAAAATAACAAATTCACAGAAATACTTTCCTCTCATGGATATTGAACAATTTGCTATCTTCTGATAGACACTTCCCATTTTTTTTCAATCTCAACAACCTTCTGACGTATATAACAGCCATATTCCTATTTGTGGGAATTTGACCTATGTGTTGCATCGTGTGTACATCCACAGGAAACAGGAAATGTTGCTTTAACGATTTCTCAATTCAATTCATTCAATAATTGTGCCATATCTATATTTAAAATAGTGTTTTTTTGTTTTTTACAAAATATCGTGCTTGTAATCGTTTGATATCCATGAGAGCAGAATATTGCAATATTCACCACAACATAAAACAGTAAAGACAACCTTTTGCTCATATTTACCAAGGTTTCCAGTATTCGTGGAAGAAATCAAGCATGGTTTGGTATGATGTAATGCATTATAGTAGTTTATAGTTAAGACTTAAGAACAAGTTAGTTCTTGACCCCCACCCCCCCATACAATATAGCAGCTGTAAATATACTTTATCTTACCGAAATTAATAATAAATATTATTAAAAAATTAATAATAAATATTATTAATTAATGAATAATATTTGGACAGAATTATTAGGCTATACTACACCAGCCATATGTGGTTCTTCTCCAAACTGTTAGCAGAAAGTCAGAGACTCATAATTGTATAAAACGTTTTTGGATAGTAATGATTTTTCCCCTTCACTTGAACCAAACCTGTTCCAGCATGAAGATCTGCTTTAGATAGGTTGGAGTGTAAGATCTTGAGTGGACTGCTATAAAGTTCTGACCTCAGCCCTACTGAACATGAATAAATGTGAACATCAACCGCACCCCCAGGCCTCCTCACCTCACCTACATCACTACCTGACTTTACTTAAACCCTCATGGCTGAATAAATCTCCACAAAGTCTCCTCAAGCACACTCCTGAATTTAGTGGAACATCTTCCCAGACTGAATGTGGAGCTTCAGAAAGCTCACGTTAATTTTACAGTCCGATGTCGACAAACCTTTTATCCCTATGGTGAATACAATACAAATATTTTTCTAAATGAATACAGTTGATATCTGGACATCATTTTTGTAATGAAGCCTTCATAGATGTTTGCTGACCTTTTTGCCAGCTAGTTTAGCGGTCCAGCTTGCTAGCTAGAATGTTGCTAAGCTAACATTTTCCAGCTTTGTTTCTAGCGGTTTCTAGCTAAATACAAGGATAAGTGGCAAAATCTTTTTAGCAGCATTCTTCTGAAGATTCGTTTTTAGTTTTGTTGCACACACTCTCATATTGCCGTCAGGACCGATTTTTTTTGAAACGGTGTGTCGCTTGTACGCAAGGCATCATGGGAATGTTCAGGCTGTAAAGATTGGTGAGATCAGTGTGTAGGGAACAGAGGATGAGCCATGACATGAGGATGAGTAACACAGAGCTTTCTTAAATAAGCCCAGTGCTTAGCTCCTTTGACCTATATTATGATATTAATCTCACACACACACACACACACACACACACACACATTCCCATTGGATTTTAGTTGCTGCAGCTGTAGCTCTTTTTCCGCACAGTGCACTAAAGAGCGAGAGACTACATGCTGCTTTAATAATGACTTTCTGTAAGGATATTCGCACACACACACACACACACACACACACACACACACACAGATGTTGAATGTTTCGATTCCGATTGGTCCAAAAGTGTTGATTAATGTCCTCGAGCAGCAGTTCTGGCACGAGTGTAGCTGCAAAACACAGGTTTATTGATATTATTAGCCTCGTTATTGTTCAAATAAATTATAGTTTCTATAGCAACAGCAGACGCCTCAAGGATTATTTTGCCTTATTAAGTATAAAAGAGAGGCTGGTGAGGAAATGAGTGTTTACAGCTGCTATAACGTAAGTAAAAGTTGTTTTGTAGCATTAAATGTTGCTAAAAACCAAGTTAATGGTCTTTTTTTGTTTGTTTTTGTTATAAGATTTTGTGTGAGAAATTACATATTTTTTATTTTATTTAAAAAAACATTTTTTTTGTTTATCGGCAGCAAGTACATTAACATTGTGAAACCGGTCTGTACGCCTGTTTATTTGCATACATTTTTAAAAATAGATACATTTGTAAATACTGGTCATAAAAGCATAAAAATAAGTAAATTCTTAGATTAATTTATTAACTTTATACTAGTAATATTATAATACTAGTAGTATTTTAATGTAATTTATTTAATTTATTTTTAATTTGAATTAAATTTTAATTTAATTTTTATTTTATTTTATTTTCAATATTTATTTATTAATTTTTTATTTTCAATTTATTAATTTAATTTATTAACTTTATACTAGTAATATATTTCAATTCCATTTCTATAGCACTTTTTCTGACATTTTACAAGAAAGAACAATACGTTAAAAAACCAATTGGCAGCCGTATGGATGTGAACATGTGTTTATAGGACTGTGGTGAGACCTGAGATGTTGTATGGTTTAGAGACGGTGGCATTGAGTAAAAGACAGGAGGTGGAGCTGGAGGTAGCAGAGCTGAAGATGTTGAGCTATTCGTAGGGAGTGACGACGATGGACAGGATTAGAAATGAGTTTATTAGAGGGACAGTGCATGTAGGACGTTTTGGAGACAAGGTGAGGGAGGTGAGATTGAGATGGTTTGGACATGTGCAGAGGAGGGACATGGGGTATATCAGTAGGAGAATGCTGAGCATGGAGCCACCAGGAAGGAGGAAAAGAGGAAGACCAAGGAGGAGGTTTATGGATGTGGTGAGGGAAGACATGCAGGTAGATGGTTGGAAAGAGGCAAAACCATGCCTTCATGCCTTCAATTTGGCCATCATCTTCTTTTGGCTGCTGCCATTAGGCGAATCCTAAAGCCAAAAGAAAATGATGGCCAAATGTCTGTGAGGAATCACTTTTCTTTATAATATTGCTTTGGTTTCTTGAGGTTTGCAGGCTTTTGTTTAATTACAGTCCTCTTAAAGTCCTCTAGGCTTTTCTAGAGGTGGTCGCACTTGCTGATGATCAATTAACTAAGCTATTTAATGATCTCATCTAATTAGTTCATCTAAGGTTTTTTCCTAATTTTCCTGGGTTTTCCAGGTGTGTGTGTGTGTGTGTGTGTGTGTGTGTGTGTGTGTGTGTGTGTGTGTGTGTGTGTGTGTGTGTCACAGTAGTATTACATTATCTTTGTCTGTCTCTTGTTTTGTGTCAATTCCTCTTTCTCTGTATTTCTCTTTCCAGATTTGATTTCTGTCAGTCCTTTTGTCAACTTCTCTCTTTTTGCTGTCTGTTTTAATTCCCAGGCCAACAGAAAGACAGTGATGGACAAAAACCTAATGTCTATTTTATTTACTGCCTGTATGTAAATGCACCCTCAGCTTTATTAGGAACACTGATGCACCTGCTCCAGCTCCAGTTTCAGATGGAAACATCAGCTTTAGGAAGGATTTTCACACACAACCTTTTACAAACGCTGAAGTGCCAACAACAGGAATCTGAGGTCACAGCAGATACGGTGGTTTAAACCCACACTGGACATCGCCTGGTCACATGATCATCTCTAAACCACACAACCTAGTGTCAGAGTTCACCTACACAAAGCTGATGTGAAGCAACAGTATGCGATACCGGAAGCAAATCTGTCTTTCACATCCTGGAAAAAGTTTCACTTGTGTCCCAGAAGTCATAAATCCTATGCCCTACACCTGGCGCGTAAATATTGGCACCCGTTCCAATATATTTACTTTAATTTCTCCTTCGCCTTCTTTGTCCTTTTATTCCTGTCACTGTATTTCTCTTCGTTTTCTTTCTTTTGACTTCTATCACTTTGACCAGTCTTGCTCTTTTTCAATAACTTTCTCGCTGGATTGGACTCTCTCTCTCTCTCTCTCTCTCTCTCTCTCTCTCTCTCTCTCTCTCTCTCTCTCTCTGGTACTTTCTTTCTTTTTCTTTTCCAGCTCGCTAGTTTTTTCGTTTAGTGTGTCCGAATTTGTTTGACCATTTTATATTTCTCCTCTACCTTCTTCTAATTTTTTTCTCTAGCCATTTCTCTTTCAATCTCTCTCTGTATAGACACATACAGAGAAAGAAAAGGAAAAATACACACACACACACACACACACACACACACACACACTAATGCATTCCTCTGAGAGTACCGCTCTGTGTGGCTGATATTGAAGTCAGTCCCTCAGACTTCTTATCTCTTATCTGTCAGGGAAAGGAGGAGAGCTGACTCAGCACTTGTGCACTACCACAGATACATGAGTGTTTATGTGAAGCATGACAAACACAGTCCTGGTGAAAACTTTGCAGGAGTACCAAAGTAACACATGAGGTTCTGATAATGCCTCTAGTCTCAACCGCTAACGGCTCTTTCAGCTGCGAACACTAACTTTCTGATCAGTCAGGAAACTCTTTTACAAGTCAAAGAATTCTATACACACCAGTCTGGAGCTGAACATACTAATCCTACAACATAACCCAGGTCCAAAAGGTTTCAATACCAACCAACCAAACAATCAATCAAACGAACATCTGGAAAATTTTAAATCCCAACAAACACTCAAAGATTCTAAACAAAAATGTACAGAAGTAAATGGAATCTTTTCATTCTTAAGGTCTAAATAAGATAACTAATCCTAAAAATGATCTCATTTCATCTAATCTAGAGCAAATATTCAAATCCCATGCAACAATCCAGAAGTAAATGTTAAAGGCTCTAATTTCAACATTGTAGAACTAAAGGATCCAGATTAATTCAGATATCAGTAAATTTAGTTTTCAATATAAAATAGTCAAAAGATCCAGAAGATTTATCTGCTTTTTCAGTATAATCCTGAAAAAACATTTACAAATCTCATCAACAGTTTAGAGCATAATGGTCAATCAATACCACAACTCCTCTCTCCAAACACACAAAACAGCTCCTTCAGACCTTCTCTTTACTTCTTCATCAACATTCTCAAAGCAAATAATGCGTCTGTGGTGCTCTCCATCGGCATGAAACCATACTGTTGCTCACAGATGGTCACCTCTTCTCTCAGCCTGGCTTCCACTACTCTTTCCCATAACTTCATGGTGTGACTGATCAACTTAATACCCCTGTAGTTACTGCAGGTCTGCACATCTCCCTTAAGCTTAAAGATCGGTACCAGCACACTCCTTCTCCATTCCTCAGGCATCTTCTCACCTTCCAATATCCTGTTAAACAACCTGGTAAAAACTCCACTGCAGCTCTCCTAAACATCTCCATGCTTCTACCTGTTTTCCATCTGGACCTACCGACTTTCCAATTGCTGCTCTCACTTTCCTCTTTACTAATCCTATCCACTTCCTGCTTCACCATCTCCACACCATCTAAACTTTTCTCTCTCATTTTCCTCGTTCATCAGCTGCTCAAAATACTCCCTCCACCTTCTCAACACACTCTCCTTACTAGTCAACACATTTCCATCCCCACCCTTTATTGCTCTAACTTGCAGTACATCCTTCCCAGCTCGGTCCCTCTGCCTGGCCAATCGCTACAAATCCTTTTCTTCTTCCTTAGTGTCCAACCTCTCCTACAGATCCTCATATGCCTTTTCCTTGGCTTTCGCCACATCCCTCTTCACCTGCTGCCGCATCTCCTTGTACTCCTGCCTACTTTTCTCATCACTCTTCCGATCCCAATTCTCTCTTTCTCCTTATGCTCTCCTGACACCTGACTGTTCCAGCCATATGTGCTTCTTCCTCAAAATGTTTCCACAAAACTGAAGCCACACAAGTGTATATGACGTCTTTTGGATGCAGTAGCATAACATTTCCCTTCACTTGAACTAGGAGACTTAAACCCGTTCCAACATGGCAATGCAAACCGCCAGCTCCATGAAGATCTGCTTTTACATGGTTCGGAGTGGAAGATCTCCTGCTGTAGAACTCTGACCCTTAATTCTAATGAACATGAATGAATGTGGCTGAACAAATCTCCACAAGCACATTCTTAAATCTAGTGGAACATCTTCCTAGAAGGGTGGAGCTTATTATGGCAGTAAATGGAGAACACCACATATCAATCTTATGGTCAGGTGGCCATGTATTGTGTATATATAACTATATACCTGTGTACCTGTGTGTGTATTCGCCTCGACAGTGACGATTACAGTGTAATTGTATAAAAATGAATAGTGACTCGATGTATGCTGATTGGTTGCTCTGAAACAGGAACACGGCTCTCTGATGTGTTTTTTTTTTTCCCCCCGTGGAAGGACATTTTGGAGCATTTGATGTCGAGGCGATGATTCATTCAGGAAACCGAAGAACACGCTGCAGTACACTCATCTCCCTTTCGGCTTGTTTGTCGGTCAACCCACTCTCATAAAATCAAAAGAAAAGAAAAATCAGCCTGGACAAGTGTTGAGAGTTTTAGGAAAAAAGGGAAGGATAGAAGGAAAAAGAAACCTAGAGGAAGAAAATAAAGGGTTTGTTTGTTTGTAGGATTTTTAGGATTTATAGATTCCCCGTGTTTCTCCTCATTCCATCCCACACGTTTAAACTTGAGCGTGAAGGCGAATTGCATAAGCAGAGATTTATTGATTTCCCGTTCGGATTCTGGATTACTTTCCCCCGTACTTGTTAAAAAGCGGCTGGTGCAAGAGCGCGCAAGAATGACTGTATGACACGCAAAAATGGAGACGCTTGTGATCCCTTTGAACAGCTTCCTGCTAAACACACACTTAATGTACTGCTGTAGATTACTGACTCTGAAGTGTGGAGAAGGAGCTAATAGTGTGTGTGTGTGTGTGTGTGTGTGTGTGTGTGTGTGGTGTGTGTGTGTGTGTGTGTGTGAGCATATTAACAAAATGTACACAAACAGCTGTTTTAAAAGTTAACTTTGTGGTAATGAAGAAAAAAGAAATCAACAAGTAACTAACTAATGTTTCGTGTGTGTGT
>JBCEWE010000443.1:213192-255692 GCA_039877035.1 Silurus lanzhouensis | reverse complement strand
CCTCCATCGATCCCGCTCTCCTGATTCGCCTCCTTTCCGTCTGTCTGAGCCAATAAGTTTTCAGCAAACCTCTTACATCATCCCAGTCAGCGTTTGAAGTGAGAGAAATGGCGGTAACCGAAGCACAGAGACAGAGGGAAATCCAACAGAGACATGTATATGATGCAACAGCGAGACACGGCTCCGTCTCGCCTCGTGTTTTAGCGCGTCCCGCCGGCCAATCAGACGAGGCCGTGTCTAAACGACGTGGTTTAGTTTGCCAGGAGTGTAGTGTGTGTGTGTGTGTGTGGTTTTTTTTTTTTGCTCGCTGTCTCTGGGAGAGGAGTCCGCTTATATTACATTACACTTTATCGACGTAACGGAGCTCCGATTAAAACCCCAGAGATGATGGAGTAGAAACGAACACAAAACACGCACACGGTGTTTAACACACGGATACGATTGAAGAAAAATCTTATTTCTGAAAGAAATCATTTCTATGTAAAAAAATTAATCCTGACACATTATTGGTTCACTCTGAATTAGTGATCAGTGATCTTTCGAATAATCGTGTACTGTTTACACGCACAGTGTTTCCCAACCGTAACACAAGTCAAGTCAAGTCAAGTTTATTTGTATAGCGCTTTTCACAACAGACATTGTCTCAAAGCAGCTTTACACAAATCAACAGTGAAGGTGAATGGTGTGAATTTGTCCCTGATGAGCAAGCTGTGGCGACTGTGGCAAGGAAAAACTCCCTTAGATGTTATGAGGAAGAAACCTTGAGAGGAACCAGACTCAAAAGGGAAACCCATCCTCATTTTGGGTGACATCAAGAGTTTGATCATAAATCTTTCAACAATACAGAACACTGGAGAGTGAGAGCTAACATGAGCACTGGAGTATAAGATTATAAGTGATGTTCTTTCTGCAGTCTTATACAGTCTATATGGATAGTAGCTCCGAGTTTTATGAGCTCAGCATTTGTGATCACCACAGATCCAGCATCAGCTTCTCCATGCCAGAGCCTTTAACACTCCAGGAGGTCCAATGCCAAACTCCACACATGTAGCGGGATCCAAATGGCACTGGTACGTCTCTAGATGGTTCGGGATGTTTGTGAGTTCGGCATCTACTTCTTCAAAGGTCCGTAATTATCACGAGGTGGGAGGTGACTGGAGCTGGCCAAACCTCAGGGTGTCTCGGGATGGGGAGAGAAAGAGAAGCAGTGGAGAGCAATTAGCGTAGCTGCTGTTCATGATATTAACAGCACAAGTTGATAATGTGCATGTGATCAGATGTTCTGGAGCACAAGGTTATGATGTGATGTGTGTTATGTGTAGGCTTTGCTAAAAAGATATGTTTTTAATCTACACTTAAACTGGGTGAGTGTGTCTGAGCCCCGAACACCGTCAGGAAGACTATTCCAGAGTTTAGGAGCTAAATGTGAAAAAGCTCTACCACCTTTAGTGGACTTTGCTATTCTAGGAACTACTAGAAGCCCAGAGTTTTGAGATCTCAGGGAGCGTGGCGGATTGTAGCGAGTTAAAAGACTGGATAGATATATGGGAGCCAAACCATTTAGTGCTTTATAAGTGAGAAGTAATAATTTGTAGTCTATTCGAAACTTAACAGGAAGCCAATGTAGGGACGATAAGTAAT
Source organism: Silurus lanzhouensis (assembly GCA_039877035.1). NCBI lineage: Eukaryota > Metazoa > Chordata > Actinopteri > Siluriformes > Siluridae > Silurus > Silurus lanzhouensis. The sequence goes on along the minus strand of JBCEWE010000443.1, from coordinate 254,051 downwards.
TAAAATGATATAATAATTGTATAATATTAATACAAATATTATTTTTATACATTTGGATATTATGTATAGAGGCACATTATGTAAAAAAAAAAAAAGAAAAAAAAAAATTCTTTGAATTTGAAATGAAATAGAAATGTCAGTATAAATAATATATAAATATAATAATAAATATAAATGATAATAATTAATTTTATTTTATTATAAAAATTATATTAATAAATTTTTTTTTGTAAAATTGGAATATTTAGCAATGTAAGTATAAATGAAATTAGTTTTTTAAATTCATCATTCATTTATTCATTCATCATTAACATTTATTTTGATAAATTGTTTGAACTAAAAATGTTTAATTTAAGAAACAAGGTTTTATGTATTGCGTTAAAACCACACCAGCCACACCAAAGATTAAATTTAATTATAATTTTTTTTTTTTTTACTAAAGTTTGCCTTTATGTCTGGGTGTTTGTATGTAGAGCAGGTAAATGCCGTGGCCGGCGGATGTGTGTGAGCAGTGGGTGGTCTCCAGACGTTCAGGCTAACCCACCATGCCATCGTCCACGCGGAAATTAGGCCCGAAGGACCCCGAGCTTTCCAGCCTCTTCTTCAAAGATGACCCGGAGGAGGTGTTCTGCGACCTCCACGAGATCGGCCATGGGAGCTTCGGTGCTGTTTACTTCGTAAGTGTTCCCCAAGCTTAAAATAATAAGCGTAGGTGTGTTTAATTTGTGTTGAATAAGTTAAATATGTGCAACTCTACATTTATTTTCCAATTGTTCTAATAATAACTTCCACTCTTTTAAGATGATGTTCCGCTCGATTTTAGAGTGTGCTTGTGGAGAGTCATTTAATTAGTCAAGTCAGGTGAGAAGGTGAGGAGGCCTGGGGGGCCTTCAGCATTCAAATTCTTAGTTTATATTTAATAATAAATACAGGAAGGAATAATAAAAAAGGAGGTCAATAAAAAAAATCTATTTTAAAAGGTCTCTATTTTACATGGTTTGGTTTAAAACTGTGTAAAAAAAAAAAAAAAGAAAAGAAAATTAAAAAGAAAATAAAAAAAAGAAAGAAAGAAAAAAGTTTTGGCACCTCTGGTATATGTAAGACAACCCAAGAATGTCAATCAAAAAGACAAGAAAAAATAGGTAAAAAAAATCCCCCCCTTTAACAAAATTGCAAGACTCCCAGTTGGCTATATAGAATTAAGTTCGAACAGGGGTGCCCAAACTTTTGCATACCTACGCGACATGCACAACGTTATTTACGGTTATTAGCCTGCGAAAGAAATGACCAGTGCTGAATTTTTTTCCAAGACGCTAACGACAAAAGTTTCTTTCCTACTGTCTGTATTTTTCTACCACAGGCCCGAAACTCCTACACCAGCGAGGTGGTGGCCATTAAGAAGATGTCTTACAATGGCAAACAGACCACAGAGGTGCGAACCAACAGCTGCTTCTATGTTACATAGTTAAGAGAGTCACTCTGGGAAAATAAGAGAAAATTATAAAAAAAAAAATGGTGTAAATAAATCAGCCAGTGGTGTGTTTCGACCCTTTTGCGCCAATTATAGTGTGAATCTACGATAATGCTTGAAGGATCATTGTTCTCATTTTAGTAAGCTAGGTCAGAGCTAATAATTTAGTAATTTAGCCTGGTGTGTGTGTGTGTGTGTATGTATGTGTGTGTATATATGTGTATGTGTGTGTGTGTGTATATATATATATATATATATATAATTTATTTATTTATTTATTTGTGTGTGTGTGTAGAAGTGGCAGGACATCATTAAGGAGGTCAAGTTTCTGGAACAGCTGAGACACCCAAACACCATAGAGTACAAAGGCTGCTACCTGAAAGACAACACTGCCTGGGTTTGTATTACTAAGACCCTTCGTGGCAATTGCTGTAAAACGCCATAAACATTAATAAGTGCTTATCCGAATAAACATTACCCCGTCGTAAATGCTTCTTTTGGTAATTTTACTCTAAAGTTGGCTTAAGGCCTGTGTCAAGTGACATTTTTGGTAATAACATGCTATGATCGCTGACTTTGTAGCTCAGCATATATTCTTTTTATGTCAGAGTGACATAATGCTGCCATTGTAACCGTCACATCGTGTGTCGTAGCAAACAAAAGTCTCTTGACACGTGTTCTATCAGTTGGAAACCAACGTTACCCAAGCAGCCTTTATGATGGGTGGCACTTATTCCAACAACAGAGTTTTATGAATTTGTTGCAATATCAACATGGAAAGACTTCATTTCTAGATTAGAATTCTAGAGTGTCAGCAATAAATACTATTGTTGGATAAATAAATGAACAGTGCCATAAGTATCATAAAGCCATGATATGCACGAATAGGAGCTCTGACAACTGTAGCAGGGGTTTTCTGTTTTAGGAAATATATTGAAATAAGCTTGAAATGAGTTATTTATTTGTTTCTTTCATGAATTAGAAGTGCATGCTGTTATTGATTGGATGCTTGAGTAATAATTATTTTGCACTTGGTGTGTTTAATGCACTACTCTGTCTCTTTTTGTTTTAGCTGGTCATGGAGTACTGTTTAGGCTCAGCCTCTGATTTGTTGGAGGGTAATCTCTCTCTCTCTCTCACACACACACATATATACACACATACCATTGATGTGCAGTTGTTTTGTATGGTGATGCAGTTCACTGTACTTGCAATATGCTGTTGTTTGCAACAAATTGTTGTTTTTTTCTGTTATTAAACTTCAGAAACACATGAACTCAAAGACCAGATTCTCTAAATACAAGTTTAAGAGGATTACTTTTAATCTATTTCATAATAAGCACAGATTAGAGTGGGCAGGGCTTCTCTATCAAACACCAACATTCACCATAAACACCAACATTCTCAATCAAACACCAACAAAACACCAACATTCTCCATCAAACACCAACATTCTCCATCAAACACCAACATTCACCCAAAACACCAACATTCTCCATCAAACACCAACAAGACACCAACATTCTCCATCAAACACCAACATTCTCCATCAAACACCAACATTCACCAAAAACACCAACAAAACACCAACATTCTCCATCAAACACCAACATTCTCAATCAAACACCAACAAGACACCAACATTCTCAATCAAACACCAACAAAACACCAACATTCTCCATCAAACACCAACATTCACCAAAAACACCAACAAAACACCAACATTCACCATAAACACCAACATTCTCAATCAAACACCAACAAAACACCAACATTCTCCATCAAACACCAACATTCACCAAAAACACCAACAAAACACCAACATTCACCATAAACACCAACATTCTCAAACACCAACAAAACACCAACATTCTCCATCAAACACCAACATTCACCAAAAACACCAACAAAACACCAACATTCTCCATCAAACACCAACATTCACCAAAAACACCAACAAAACACCAACATTCACCATAAACACCAACATTCACCAACATTCTCCATCAAACACCAACATTCACCAAAAACACAAACAAAACACCAACATTCACCAACAAAAACATAATTTACAAACACTAACATTTACCATCAAACACATTTACCATCAAACACTAACATTTACCATCAAACACATTTACCATCAAACACATAATTTACAATCAAACACCAACATTTACCATCAAACACATTCACCAACAAACATAATTTACAATCAAACACTAACATTTACCATCAAACACATAATTTACAATCAAACACTAACTTTGTCCATTGGACAATATTAAATACTAAGATTCTAAAAAAAGGACTGATTAAACACTATTACAAACATGCAAAAAAATACAATTCCCTACAAAACAGGACATTTAGATTGTTCAAAGTTGTTGTTATTTGGGTTTAAAGCATGTGGATGTAATGTTTTTCTCTTGTAATGCTGCTGTTTGTGCAGTTCATAAGAAACCCCTGCAGGAGGTTGAAATCGCTGCCATCACCCATGGTGCCTTGCTGGGACTGGCGTACCTGCATTCCCATAACATGATCCATAGGTCAGTTTTTCTGCACTCGCTCAGTGTTTGTGTGCTTGTGTGAGAGAGAGAAATATTTATTAAATCAAATAAGTTCACATGGTATTTTTCTCATTATGAAATCTCTGTTTATTTTTCTCTCTCTCTCTCTCTCTCTCTCTCTCTCTCTCTCTCTCTCTCTCTCTCTCTCTCTCTCTCTCTCTCTCTCTCTCACACCCACACAGAGATGTCAAGGCTGGAAACATCCTATTGACTGAACCTGGTCAGGTTAAACTGGCTGATTTTGGCTCCGCCTCCATGAGCTCTCCAGCCAACTCATTTGTGGGGACGCCATACTGGTCAGTGTCTGTCCATCATCTTTATGACCTGGATGAAAAACATGGAAAGACAGCGAGAGAGTGAGACTACAATGTGGAGAAACAGAAATACAGACCTGGAGATATGAAGAGAGAGAGAGATGGAGATGGACAGAGGGAGAAAAGAGACATAGAGTAATGGATGGAAACAGGTTGAGGGACTAAGAAGGACACAAATAAAGAGAGAACGATAGAAGAGAGAGGGAGAGACAGGGACAAATATTGAGACGGAGATGAAGACCGACTAAGAAAAGGAGACAGACAGATGCTGTGAGAGAAAGGAAGAGATGGATAGATGGATAGATGGATAGATGGATAGATAGATAGATAGATAGAGAGGGGCATAGACAGTGGCAAAATTATGCCTTGTTATTAATTGTAGTGTGTGTGTGTGTGTGTGTGTGTGTGTGTGTGTGTGTGTGTGTGTGTGTGTGTGTGTGTGTGTATGCGTGCGCGTGTTTAAACAGGATGGCTCCTGAGGTGATTTTGGCCATGGATGAAGGCCAGTATGAAGGCCGGGTAGACATCTGGTCTCTAGGGATCACCTGTATTGAACTAGGTCAGTAACGTATATGTATAAACAGAGTTAAGTGCAAAAGTATGTGTGCCCCTTCAACCATAATGACGTTTAGAGTATCAGCCGTTCCTTCTTTATTCTGAGTAACAGAAATTGTGAAGATTATAACACCTGAAGACAATATGTGAATCTGAAAAACGCTTTGAGATTAATATACTGTATAATAAAAAAATAGGAATAAAAAAACTTTAGGGTGTGCCGTCATAGAAAAATGATCAACAGAGGTGTGTTTATAAAAAAATAAAAAATAAAAGTTAATTATGTTCCAGTAAGCACATGGCCGCCGTGTGGTTTTTTGCCTTGAAAGCTCCAGCAACGTGGCATGAACTTTTTGACAAATGTCACTTGGTACTTTTTATCCATTTATAGTTGCATATAATCTTATTCAATATCTACCAAACAAGTTTCTGTTCCTCACTTACCTCACAGCAGCTTTAAACAGCCATTCCCACACTCGCTTATCTTAACCCTAGAGTATCTCCTCCAGTTATAAAAACACCTTCTGACTGATCTCATCAGAAGATTTAACATTTAAATATGGATAAAAGTATTGGGTCACTTGACATATGTGCTTCTTCTCCTAACTGTTACGACAAAGTCGGAGGCCCACAATTGTACAGGACGTCTTCAGATGCAGGAGCGTTAAATTTCCCTTCGAACTAGGAGACCCAAACCTGTTGCAGGTTGGACGTATGTGGAAGTTCTTCAGCTAAAGAGCTCTGACCTCAGAATGATTGTGAACTCTGACTGCACTCCAGGCCTCCTCACCTCACCTACATCAGTACCTGACTTTACTAAAACCCTTGTGATTGAATGAATCTCCACACAATTCTAGTGAAACATCTTCCCAGAAAAGTGGAGCTCATTATAACAGTAAATGGGGATTAAATGTGGAATGGGGTGTTATATTTATATAATCATATATAATATTAAATATATAATGAATATATAATAATATATAATTTATATAATTTACATTAGATAGATAGATAGATAGATAGATAGATAGATAGATAGATAGATAGATAGACAGACAGAAACCGCAAAAACACAAAATTGCTTGTAATTTTTATTAACACAGTTGATAATTATTAACATTTGTGATCAACAACATTTTAAACAGTTTACATTTTTACAAAAATATTTAATAAAATGCCTGCTTGGTTAAATATCAAATAATTGTTTATAAAAAAAATTAAATCGAATAAATCAAATTAATGCAGTACTCCTTTTTTTTTTTTTTTTTGTTTAATTTTTATTATATTTATTATATTGTGTAATCGATTAAATTGGCACAAATTAAATTGATGAAATAAAATTAAATAAATGGAAAAATTTGATAGTTCAGTGTGTTTTACATTTAGTATAATGTAAATAAAACCTGTTTAACTTATTTCAGCATCCTTCAACAAACGTCTTCATTCCTTCCATCCTTCATTTATTCGCTTCCTCGATATGTGGAATTGTCAGGATTTTCTCCTTTTAAGAGAAATTCTTGAAGCTGGACATAAAACGTTGAAGAATCCGTAGCGCTAGTTTTAGCTGCTAGCCAATTCCTGCATGCGCAAAACAAATCTTATTTCCAATATGGGGTGAGTGGCCACAGTGACACTGCGCCAACTCTAGTTTCTTTCAACGAAGGTTTCTCTAGAAAACGTCGTCGTGTTTTCACGTTTATTAATTAAAAAGAACTTGAGAAAAAAACTAAACAAAGTTGCTAGTCATTAATATGTTCCTGAGGGAACTTATTATTATGTGCGAGTGTGTGTATGTGTGTATATATTTATGTGTGTGTGTATATATGTGTGTGTGTATATGTGTGTATATATATATATATATATATATATATATTACATTTTTTTTTTCCCCCTCATCCCACTTTTTTATTTATTTATTTATTTTTTCTCTCTATAGCCGAGCGCAAACCTCCTCTGTTCAACATGAATGCTATGAGTGCCTTATATCACATCGCTCAGAATGATTCGCCTACGCTGCAGACTAATGACTGGTGAGTGAGTATAAACACACACACACACACACACACCTGACACACACACACGTTTGTGCAGTAAGCACTAATGAACATAAAGTAGTTAATAGCTAGCTAGTTTACATACCTATAATTTTCTAATATTTTTTTATAACAAGTAGAATTGCTGCTTTGATGCAATGTAGTTAGTAGTAGGTAGTTGTAGTTTTTTCGGGTTGCTCATTTCTATTATTGCAGCACCACCACACAAGGAATCATGGGTAGTACAGAACAAGTGCAGGGGGTGTGCGGGTTTTGTGTTATTGTTCGGAGGCAAATAACAAATTAACGGAATATTTCCTGATAGGCTTTTTCCTCAAAATCACTTCATACATTTCAAATCAAACTTATGATATTTTTTTAATGAATGTTTTGTGTGTGTGTGGTTTTTTTTTTTTTTTTTTGTTTGTTTGTTTGTTATACGTTGCAGGTCGGATTCGTTCAGAAGCTTTGTGGATTACTGCCTACAAAAAATACCTCAGGACAGACCCTCTTCAGCTGAACTCCTGCGAGTGAGCATACGTGCACACACACGCACACACGCGCACAGGTGCGAGTTGCTTGCTCAATATTGAACGTTAAAGCTAGTCGCCTACACGCTCTCACTTCCTCCTCACCATATCATTTGCAGCTTCCTGCTCTGACAGTGCGCTTCTTACTCATCTGTCCCCATTGACTCATACACACACACACTCATACACACACACACACACACAAGCACGCAAACACGCACGTGAGTGCGCAATCCACCCCGAGAGTGTAGTGATGCGGGTGCTATCCACTCATTTCCTGTACCAGTGGGATCCGTGAAATGTCAATAGAAGTTTTATTTTTAATTTTTTTACTTCACGTGTTAATCTGACATACTGCTCGTCTTGCTCTCTGACCCAGATGAGAGTCGTAGGAGGAAGTCGTCACGCTTTCGACTTTGTAAAGACGGGCTGTAATCCTATAAGGATTCAATTTTAACTTTGGAAAACGCCAACGCCATCTCTGAGCTCATATCATTTTTGTATTTCACGAAGATGCCAGTTGATAGAACAGCAACGGAAAGACGCTAAAACACCGGGTTTAACGCTGTTCTAATACGAACCTTTACGTCGTAACGAATTGGAACAGGGTTTGATTATGATATACGAGGTGGTATCAAGACTAGTTTCGTAACACGCCAATAGAAGGCAGCACAAAGATGCACGCACAGTCACAGGGAGCACCGACCTTTATTAATCAGTGTACCAAAAGACCTCATCCTGTGTACATCGGGAGGCGTGCAACTGGTGCTATTCCGACCACGTGCGTTACCACGTCTGCTATACTGACCACGTGCGCACCCCGTCAGCAAGCTCTCTTCACACGTGAAACAACACGATCTCACAAAATCCAAAAAAAACCCCGACTTTCTTGTAAACAGAGATAGTCTGGAAACCTCGTGTACAGTGCATTCAGAATCCCTTCACTTTTCAATAATGTTATGCTGCAGACTGATTCATTCAAATTGATTTTTTTTTCCCTCGTTATTTTCCACTCGGTTTCCCATAACGACAAACCGAATTCTAGAAACGTCTGTGATATAAAAACTAATATCACACGACAAAAGTATTTAGATCCTTTACTTAGTTGAAGCACCTTTTGTAACAAATATAGCCTCTGGGTTTTTTTGTGGGTATGACGCAACAAACTTTGCACACCTGGATTGGGAGATTTTTACGCCTTTCTTTATGGCAAGTCATGTCAAGCTGTGTCAGGTTGGATGGGGAGTGTCGGTGGACAGCCATTTTCAGGTCTCACCAGAGATGTTGAAAAGGGTTCAAGTCAGGGCTGTGGCTGGGCCTCTCTAGGACATTCCCAGAGTTGTCATTATCAAGTAGATTATGTATGAAGTATCTCTAAAAAGTGAGACATTTCAGCAATTATTTTAGTATAATCTTCTCAAAGGGACAATACTATAGAAATGAAACGTGGAAATATTTTAGCGGATCAAAATAACTGACAACAAAAGTGAGTACACCCTCAGTGAACATGTCAAAACTGTGTCCTAAATGTGAATATTGTGTTTGAGCAGCATCATTATTCAGCACTGCATTAATCCTCCTGGATATGGAATTCACCAGAGCTGCACAGGTTGGTGCTGGGATCCTCTTCCATGCCTCCATAATGACATCACCGAGCTGCTGGATGTGAGACACATGGTGCTTCTCCTCCTTCTGCTTCAGGATCCCCACAGGTGCTCAATAGGGTTCAGGTCTGGACATACTTGGCCACTCCATCACCTTCACCTTCAGCAAGGCAGTTTTCATCTTGTGTTTGGGTTCGTTATTATGTTGGAATCTATGATGTTGCCACCACCATGCTTCACTGTAGGCAAGACACAATGTTCTTGGTTCTCCTTACCTGGGTGTCACCACACCTGCTGGACACCATCTGAGCCAAACATGTTTTTCTTAGTCTCCTCAGACCACAGGACATGGTTTAAGTAATTCATGCTCTTGGACAGGTTGTTCTACAGCAAACTGTTTGCAGGCCTTTTTTTGTGAACAGCTTCAGAAGAGTCTCCTTCTGGGACGATGGCCTGCAAACCGACTTGCACTGACAAGCGGACCCTCTGCTTCTGCAACCTCTAAAACAATGCTGCAGCACTCATGCATCTGTTTTGTGAAGCAGCTTCTGCACCTGACGCACAGCACGAGGACTCGACTTCTCTGATGGACCCTTGTGAGGTCTGTTCTGAGGGGAACCCGTGTTGGAGAACCTCTGTATGACCCTGACCACTGTAACTTAGTTTCAGGGTGATACTGATCTTCTTATAACTTCTGCATCTTTGTGGAGAGCAACAATTCTGATTCTCAAATCCTCAGAGACTCTTTACCATGAGGTGCATGTAGAACATCCAGTGGTCAGTGTGAGAGAATTGGACACACATTGTACCACATTGTAACTGCTCTAATACAAGATGCACAAATTTGTATGGTTCTGTAAAGCAGACAAAGTCATGAACATGATGACTAGGACGTGTGGATTTACACGTTTACACCACATACAGCTGTTTCGTGAGGGCTTACTCACTTTTGTTGTTCTAAAATATTATTAAATATATATATTTTTAACCAAACAGGCATTTTATTGAAAAAGCATTTTCAAATGTAACTAGTTGATGTTCACAGATGTTTTATAAACACGCGTAATGTGTTAGAACATTTTCCGGTTGTGACATAAGAGGAACAGGGTTTGGTTATGGCATGTTCTACTGAAACTTGAAAACTTTTATCCTGAATAATGTATAAAAACTTGGTTTGCTTTTGATATGTTCTTCCCTTCTGTTCGTCTCCGTCTTTTTACTTCATCCCCCTTTCACTTTGGCCCCTCGTAGCTCTTTAGGAGAAAACCAGGTCACTAATCTGAGTATAGCATCTAGAACTATTCCCACAATGCCACTTTCTGTCCTAAATCTCAGACACTCAGATCTCAAATCACACACTGACCTTTGACCCCCTGCGTTGAGTTTCAGGCGTTCTGGAAAGTAATGGTATAAGGAATCTGGTCAATTCCTTATTTTAATATGAATAATCCTTTAGATTACTGTTCTCCAAAACCCACCATTTCCTCATAGACAGCCAACAGTAGATGCTTCCACGAGTCAGCTAGATGGATAAGCTGAAGACAGATCGACCTGCTTTAAAGAACACGCCGAATAAAAGTAGTGAACGTGTAAATATCGCGTTCCCCCGGAGACATTGATCTGTTTCTAATGTTCTATTAGTTTCTACAGAATTGCTTTGTAGCTTGATGCACATTATGGCCGTGGTTTTATCGTCTCTTTCTCAGCATGACTTTGTGCGTCGTGATCGGCCACCACGCGTCCTTGTGGACCTGATCCAGAGGACGAAGGACGCCGTGCGGGAACTGGACAACTTGCAGTACCGCAAGATGAAGAAGATCCTCTACCAGGAGAAACATCACAGTCCGATGGGAGAATCCCAGGAGGAGGAGGAGGTAATAAACAAGTAATTGTTGATAATTGGTTACAAGTGTTCCTCAAAAGTTGATTTGAGAATAGATTTTCTCAACTTTTTCCATAAAATGGACCAACTTAAATGTTGCTGCACCAATATTTTTTATCAAACACCATCCCTCTCTTAGTTAGATTATGATTTACTGTGTTCAGGAATGGATGTTCTAAAAATCTAGAAGGTGAATGTTGGTGTCTGATGAAAAATGTTGGTGTCTAATTGAAGTGGAGGTGTTTGATAGTGAAGGTTTTTGTGTGATTGAGAAGTTTGGTGTGTAATAGTTAACTTTTTTCATCCCATAGGAAGATTTATATTTATTTCAGATGGAGATGTTTGGTGGTAAAGGTGTGTGTTTGATGGAGGCGGTTTGTGTCTGATGGTGAAAGTTGATGTTTGATGGTAAAGGTTGGTGTTTAAATGTATGTTTGGTGTTTAAAAGTGAGGTTGTTGTTTGATGGTGAATGTTGGTGTTTGGTAGTAAAGGTTGGTGTTTGATAGTAAAGGTTGGTGTTTGATGGTAAAGGTTGGTGTTTAAAAGTGAGGTTGTTGTTTGATGGTGAATGTTGGTGTTTGATAGTAAAGGTTGCTGTTGATAGTAATGGTTGGTGTTCAATGGTGAAAGTTGGTGTTTGATAGTAATGGTTGGTGTTTGATAGTAATGGTTGGTGTTCAATAGTAATGGTTGGTGTTCAATAGTAATGGTTGGTGTTCAATAGTAATGGTTGGTGTTTGGTAGTAATGGTTGGTGTTTGATAGTAATGGTTGGTGTTTGGTAGTAAAGGTTGGTGTTTGATAGTAATGGTTGGTGTTTGGTAGTAAAGGTTGGTGTTTGATAGTAATGGTTGGTGTTTGATAGTAAAGGTTGGTGTTTGATGGTGAATGTTGGAGTTTGATGGTAAAGGTTGATGTTTGATGGTGAATGTTGGTGTTTGATGGTAAAGATTGGTGTTTGGTGGTAAAGGTTGGTGTTTGGTGGTAAAGGTTGGTGTTTGATAGTAATGGTTGGTGTTTGATAGTAATGGTTGGTGTTTGGTAGTAAAGGTTGGTGTTTGATAGTAATGGTTGGTGTTTGATAGTAATGGTTGGTGTTTGATAGTAATGGTTGGTGTTTGATAGTAATGGTTGGTGTTTGATGGTGAATGTTGGAGTTTGATGGTAAAGGTTGGTGTTTGATGGTGAATGTTGGTGTTTGATGGTAAAGGTTGGTGTTTGATGGTAATGGTAAAGGTTGGTGTTTGGTGGTAAAGGTTGGTGTTTGATAGCAAAGGTTGCTGTTTAATCGTAAAGGTTGGTGTTTGACTGTAAAGGTTGGTGTTTGATAGCAAAGGTTGCTGTTTATTGGTGAATGTTGGTGTTTGATAGTGAATGTTGCTGTTTGATGGAGATGGTTGGTGTTTGTTACTAACTTGCCTGTTAATGCACCAACGTTTTTTATCAAACACCATTGCTCACTTTTAGAAAAGGTTCTTACTGTGTTCAGGAAAAGCAATCGCACACAGGACCATCTGTATAATTCTTTAAACTCAGCACTGTGCACACTAGCACTGATCTCTAATGATCTGGAACCAGGAACTTCAGATAAACAAATTATTTATTAACATGTTGGGTATTGAAGAAGTGTGAAAATGTCTTAGCTTAAGGCTTGAGGTTTATGAGAAGTTTGAGCAGAGGTTCGTTTTGTAACAGAGCGAGAACCCGATTACACACTGAACCCGATTAACAGGATTTACAGCAGATTGTTGCCGAGTGCAGCACGTCTGAACCAATAAACCCTCACAACACACACGTTTTGTTTATACCTTGGGTTTGCTATTAAAAACAACTTTTCCTGTTTCGTTCATGTGTTTATTGTGTAGATTATTGCGTAGTTAAACAGTTATTTAGTCTGTGTATTATTACTTAGTTTGATTTCAGGAATGTTTATGTTGGTGTTTAATGAAAAATTGCGTTAAATGCTAGAATTTTAATGTTGTTTGATAGAAAAGTTTGGTGTTTGAAGGTGAAGGTTGGTGTATGATGTTGAATGTGGGTGTGTGATGGAGAAGGTTGGTGTTTGAAGGTGAAGATTGGTGTTTGATGGAGCAGTTTGGTGTCTGATAGATATGGTTGGAGTTTAAAGGTGAAATTTGGTGTTTTAAATGTGAAGGTTGGTGTGTGAAGGTGAAGGGTGATGTCTTATAGAGAAGGTTGGTGCCTTATAGAGAAGGTTGGTGCTTAAAGGTGAAGGTTGGTGTTTGAAGGTAGTGTTTAATGAATGTTGTGTGACGGTCAAGGTTGGTGTGTGATGGAGAAGGTTGGTGTTTGAAGGAGAAGGTTGGTGTGTGAGTGAAGTTTAGTGTTTGATGAAGAAGGTTGTTGTGTGACGGTTAAGGTTGGTGTTTGATGGAGAAGGTTCAATTCTTATAGAGAAGGTTGGTGTTTGAAGGTGAAGGTTGGTGTTTGAAGGAAAAGTTTGATGGTGAAGATCGGTGTCTTAAAGTGAAGGTTGGTTTTTGGTAGAGACGTCTGGTTTTTGATTGGAAAAGCTGGTATTTGCTAGTTTTCTTTTTTCATCTCTGAGGGAAATTTGTTTATTATATGTTTTTATTATTTAAGTTTTTACTTGGTGGTGAAGGTTGGTGTTTGATGGAGATGTTTGGTATTTGGTAGTGAATGTTGGTGTTTGATGAATGCTGGTGAGTGAGAGTATGCTGAGTCGGATTGATTTGGATGGTGAATGATGCTGCATGTTGGTGTTTGGTGGTAAATAATGCTGTATTTTGGTTTTGATTGGTTTTTCTATATATTTTGGTATGGGATGGAGTACAGTTGGTGTTTGATGATTCGAAAGTGCTGTTTAGTGTGAATGTTAGCGGGTGTTGGTGTTTGATGGACAATGCTGATGTTTGATAGTAAATAATGACGATGATGACAGACTGTTTTCTTAGTAATTGTTGGTGTTGATGATGAATGAAACATTTTTGGTTTATATGAAGTATATTAGTGTTTAATGGTGAATGTTGGAATTTAGTGATGAATGGAGAAATCTGTTTTGGTTAATGAGTGTTGGTGTTTGAGGGTAAATAATGAAGTTTTGTGGTCGAATGTTGGTGTTTGAGGATAAAACATTTACAAAATCAGGCACCACAAATTCCTGGCATTTCTGTTGCTGTTGTAATGTTTCTCTAAACGTTGGGTATATGTTTTTTTTAATTCAGTTTTTTGGATCAAATCGTTGTAACTAAAGCAGTGTATAAGCGACAACCTTTTCATGATTATGAACTAATCAAGGCATGAAAGCTTTTAATAATGAGAAATATTCCTGTAACGCTCAGACCTTTTTTACTCTTTCTAACCGCAGATTCACATTTATCAGTATTATTATTATTATTATGATTCTTATGATTATGGTTATTATTATCGTTATTTTAATTATGATTAATTATTATTATCATTATTATGATGATGCTGATTATTATTATGACTATTATTAATTTTATGATTATTATTATTATTATTATTATTTAGACTCCTGCCTGTTCAGAGGTGTAGCGAAACAGCACTCGGGTCAGATTTGTGTAGTGACAGTAATCGAATCATTGTGAAAAGGTTTGAAGTGATTTCCCTGAATGCGAAACAGATATTTAAAAGGTCAGAGCAATCGCTCTCGGTGTTTATGACTCTGTCGCTCCATGCAGTGAGGATTTATTCGCTCCGAGATCGCGTGTTAAACCGAAGCCTCAATAACGTCTCTGATTAAATCACAGCAAATTGTGCCTCCTTTTTCTCCATTTTCTTTTTCTTCATTCTTCTACATGCTTTATTCTGTTCTTTGTTCTCTTTTTTCTTTTTCACCCCCCCCCATATACACCACTTCTTCCTCTCTTTCCCTGTGTATTTAATATCTCAATCTATTTTTTTTATCTTTCCTAATCACGCTTTTCCCCCCTAACTGTTTGTTTGTTTTTTTTTGGTTTTTTTTCCTTTCTTTCTTTTTGTCCTTGGGTAAATTGTTTCTTTCATTTATTATTTTTCTTTTATTAAAAATTTCATACATTTTTCTTATTTTTTTTTTTTTTTTTTGTTCTTCTGTGCTGTTCATTGTTTTCTTTCTCTGCCATCTCTTTTTATCTTCATCCCTTGTTTTACACACACACACACACACACACACTTCCTTTTCTTATCTTATAATCTACTCCCTTTACCATATATACACTGATCACCTGACATATCTACTCGTCTTTTTTCTTCTTTTTTTACCTTCTCTCCCCTCTTTCTCTATCTAAATTGGTACTTTTATTTATTCCTTTCTTTTTTTCATTCTTTGAATCGATCCATTTCATTTTCTTGCGTCGTTTTTTTTTATCTCTCTTTTCTTGTCTTATCATTCTCGATCCATTTACTTCTTCGTGATCGCCTCTACATTTTTTTATCTTTATTTTATTTATTTTTTATAATTTTTTTTTTTTTACCTCTTTCTTGCATTCTCTTTTTCTCTCTCTCTGTGTACAGGATGGTGATCAGGGCTGTAAGGGGAACAGTGTGGGCAGTAATCACTCAGTTCCCAGCACCTCCATCAGTACAGGCAGTCAGAGCAGCAGCATCAACAGCCTGCAGGATGACTCCTGCTCGGAAATGGCACTACCACACCACGAGTACGACAGCACGCTCGAGTCTTCCACACAACACAAAAAGGTCTATACACACACACACACACACACACACACACACACATACACACACCACCTGAAACTCTCTTTAATGAATAAACTAGTCATTACACGTGACACCCTTATTGGTGATTTGGATATTTATATATATATATATATATATATATATTATATATATTATATTATATTATATATATATATATATTATATATTTTTATTTATATATATTATATATTATATATATATATATATATTATAATATATAATGTCGAAATTAACACGTTAACGCAAAATCATTTCGCTAGTGCAGCAGGCATTTCTGTCTGATCATTTTTTTCAAAAAATATCTAAATAAATATAAAAGAGGCAAATTTAAAACTTGACACAACACACACATATTCATGACATTCAATCTTTAATCAGATATGTAGCAAAATCCACCACGACGCGCACATCCGGCAATTAAATCCGTCCGTGTGGAAACGCAGTAAAGGTTCCGTTTGGTGTCCCGATGATTTACGTCGTTTAAAACGGCATCGTTACTTTAAAACATTTAAGAGTGTATTTTGTCTTCATGCTCAATGTTAAGAACGGATTCACTAATAATAATCCTACATTTACATAAAGCATGCCCATATTAATTAGAGCATTAAAAACTATGAAATAAGAACTAAATTAAAAACCATTATATAAATAACTTTAGAAAAAGTATTAATTCAAGGAACATTTAGAACAGATAAAAATGTGCGATCAAGTTGCAGTAATCATGAGTTACTGATCGCTATTACCTTTTTTATTTTTATTTATTTATTTATTTATTTTTCATTCTTGCATTCTCTTTTTTAAACCTACACATACACAGGATTCATGTGTCGTACATAATAACTAAGGCACGGCATGAAAAGGACACCACACACACACACACACACACACACACACACACACACACACAAAAGCCCTGTCCTTTTGTTCTAATAGCAGGTGTGTGTGCACAGGTAGGAGTGGAAAACAAATACCTTTGTGTCTCAGATTTACACAAACAATATCTTTAAATCCTTTTATTTCATTATTATAACATTCCTGTTATTAATCATTAGTTTGAATACCAGAATCAGTAGCTGACTTTTTAACACAGATTTACAAACAATAATAGTTCTTTAAATAAATGTAATGTAATAATGTAAATCTTCCAAAGACTAAAGAAAATAATAAATCATCTTTTAGAATTCACGTGTTTTAAACGTTTTGCTCGTACTCATAAGGCGATGTTTTAAATTCAGAAAAATACAAACTCAGATTTTATAGCTGCGAGTGGAAAAGAATAAATTATTACTTAATTCATTAAACTTGCAGGTTACAAAACAATCGAATAAATAATACATTCAGGACGGTGTTTGTTCATGTTGCATTCAAATTTTTTATTAGTTTTTTTTTAATTAGCAAGTGGAAAAAAAAACATGAATTAGGAAGCATTTATTCTTTATATATTTAAAAGGAGAAAACAGATATTTATTAAAATGGCATTAAATTTTCTTTATTTGTTTTTTCATACACAGAGTAGAAATCATAATCTCAAATGTGGAATGCACAATATTTCCAATTTAATGTCCAGTCTAACGTCTGGTCTATCGTCTTGTCTAACGTCCAGTCTGTCATCCGGTCTACCGTCCAGACCTATTGTTTAGTCTAACGTCCAGTATACCGTCCGGCCTATCGTCTGGTCTATCTTCCGATCCAACGTCTGGTCTACCGTCCAGACTACTGTCCAGACTATCGTCCAGACAATCGTCTGGTCTAATGTCTGGCTTAACATTCAGTCTAATGTCCGGTCTATCGTCCAGTCTAACTAGTCGAACGTCCTACCCTGGAAGTAAAAGGAATTTTTTTTATTGGTGCTTTTCAAGGATAAAATGTCCACTCTGGAGCTCTGGAATTTTAGAGACTGCAGACATTCTACAAATAAGTTTTATATTTTGAGCAAAATTAGTTTTTTTTAACATAATTATTTTATGATTCATTTTTGATTTTCGAAACAAAAGAAATTCATGTAACAAACACAAAAATAAATAAATACTAATCATTATAGTAACTAAATAAGAATCGAAATTTTGAAAACAAAAAATAATAAATGGAAAAAAAATTGGTTCCAATCTGAAATTAAAGATTGGCAACGAAAATGTAAGTACAAGTTAATTATGTAATTATTTATTCAAATCCAGTAAATGATGTGTATATAATAATGTAAATATTCTGATGAGTTAGATATTTCTGTGTAGATATTGTCTTTTTTATAGTTAATATTTTTGTCATTATTATGTATTAATTATTTATTAATTTACTGTTATATTTTGCTATTTGCTTTTCTTCTTTCCTTTTAAGAAAAAATAATGAAGGTGTGAAATAAATAAAAAAAACTTTGTTCTTTTTGTGTTATGTTATAGTTGTTTTATGAGTTGTTGTTGTGTTTGTGTGTTTACAGGATCAGTATATCCGGGATGAAGGTGCTCATCGCTCAGATTTTCGACCATCGCCGTCAGATCTCGCTCAGGCTCATAATTATAAAAACCGTGAGCGATTCGCCACCATCAAGTCCGCCTCGCTGGTGAGTACCCACAATTACATCATCTGCTTTTCCTCGTCTCTTCTCCCGTCTTCTGTCTTTTTCTCTCTCTCTCTTTTAAAATGCATTTATACTTATTGATAAGGACATGTGACAACGATGCAGGGTTTTATTAGTAATTTAAATAATAAATGAAAATAATAATAATAATAATAATAATAATAACAATTAGAAAAATAATATTAATTAATTAAATAAATAAATAAAATAATAATATATTAAAAGATATATGTTATATATGATTTATAATCAAATATATATTCTATTTTATTATACATACTATAAAATATATATAATATATAAATAGTATATAAAATTTTAAAGAACTTTGGAGAATCTTGTCAGAACCACGGTTGCTTTCTTTATGAGGACACGTAGAAAATTCCCCCCTCTTTATATACACACACACACACACACACACACACACACACACAGACACACTTGCGCTTGTGTCTGTTGTCAAGGCAACAGTTTGCGGTCAATAGGCTGTGTGGTTGTGCTCACGCGAGGCCGTATTGTTCGTCAGCCATCATTCCGTCATTGAAAGACAAAAGCAGCTTCTGTTTACTTTCATCTCTCTGCTGTTTTTGTGCTCAGAGTCGGACGTATTTCCATCCCATCTTTACTTAAAAAGGTCACAAAGAATTCAAGACACTCGTCCAAAGCCGCACGTCAAGGCTTAATAAAGCCCTCCGGACCTCATAGGGACGATAAGTCCAGGTCATTCCTCACACTCAGGAGGCTGTGTCACTTGTTTCTTTTCTAATTACACATTGTTGTAATGTTCATATTTGGGATCAATGGAAGGCGTGATAGTCGATCCCCGAGTGCTCGCCATATGAGATGATGTCACCTGTTTAGGCTGGCTGTTTCCTGGTGTTTGAGCACCCTCTACAGGTAGACACGCACTCTGCAGCTGTCTGACAACACAGACTCATTTATCATCTCGCAGAAATTACCCAGAAGTCCAACGTTATTCGCGAAGATAACTTCATATCCTGTGGCAGACTTGATTTCTTTCTGTATCTTATTGCAGTAGAACGAGAGAGAGAGAGAGAGAGAGAGAGAGAGAGTCAGACTTGTTCATTGCGAATATGATTTTTTTTTTTTTCTTTTGTGTTCACCATTGGATTGTGGTGTTCTTTGTTTGTGCAGAGAGAAGGGGGGGGGGCGGTAGCGCAGGAGGCAGAGGGAAAAAAGTGACATCAGATTGTTTTATTTTGATTTCACAGACTAACGAGAGAAAAGCCACCGTTAGGTCGGTCATCGTTTTCGAAAGCCTCCGTTTTCACAGCGTTTTCAGATTAATCCAATTTGGAGAGCGTTTTAAAACATTTTCGTCAACCGAAAACGCTGACTCAGCCTGGACGGAAGACCAAAACGCAGAGAACAATATGTGTGTTGAAAAATAAATGTATTCATGTTTAGACTTTTCTGGACAAACTCAACAATATACAGTGTTATTGACCTTCTCCACACTTTACTCTCCTACCAGAACACTAAGACCTGGTGCTTCTGCTAGTGGTTCCTACATGCTCCCCTGCCAATGTTGTACTAAGACTAAAAGAGTGTTTGAGATTTTTCTGTGTTGGTCTCAATCCATATCCACGCTAATACGTTTTCATTTGAAGAAAAGAAAAAAAACACGTAATTTTCTCTCCGTTTCGTCGTTCTGTCCACACTGATTGAATGAATTTCCTTGCCATTCATTGCACTTTCATCATTGTTCACTGATGGACATTTGAGTTCATTAAAATTTTAATTACAGTCCAAATCCATCTTTGAGGTTCTCGAGTTAAACTCGTCACTATGAGCTCATGGACAACCACCATTGTTTTTGAATGCGCTTTTACTAGAATACAATAATTGAATATTATTCATTTGTAACCAATTTAACTTCAAAACATCAAAACATGCCTCTAATGAAGCACCTTCACTTTAAAGCACATATATATATACATTTAAATGTCTGATTTCTTCTCAGCGTGTACTGCATTTTATACATCATTAACATTTATATCTCCGCAAGATCGTAGATCACTTTTCTGTCAGCGTTTTGTCAAATTCACCTGAAAGCCTGATCTCTCTTTGGTCTGAAATGACAAATAAATTAATTATTTTTAAAGTTGCTTAAAAGTGAAGATCCGGTGGGAATTTAAAGTTTACAGCAGGGAGATAAAGACGACTCTACAATTTATAACTCATTATCTTATTACTGAATAAATTTATTTCTATAAGATTTTTTATTGTATGATAAGCAGAAGAAAAAATAAATCAATAAAATGAAATAAAGTTAACAAAATCCACAGCGTAAAAAAAAAATAAAAAATTAGTTTTATTCTCAATTATTTTAGTTACGTTTCAATAATACTTTTGTGTGTTTTGTGTGTGTGTGTATATATAATTTTTTTAATATTTGTATTATTATTTATTATTTATTTTTTTTTATTTTTTTTACTAAATATGTTCCTGCTGTTCGTGTTCATTCTACCGGTGCTGCAATACCCCAGTTATAATAATACTATTGCATATCTATTAGCTGTAATATTGTCTTGAGAGTAAACGGTCGTTTGATAGGTCAAAGGTCAGACACATAAAATAAAACACAGATGCCTGCGTTTTTTTTTTTTTTTTGCGTGTTTCAGTTCTCTTGAACTTGGAAGTGCTTGTATGGTCTGTTGTGTTAGTTTTGTGTGAAAGCTGCGCGTGCCTGGTGCTGGGCATTGGGGCAGAAAGTGTGAGGACGGGTGCGGGTACAGTGGGGGTATTGATTCGGCGTGATTAGAAGCGCCCGTGTTTTCAGCGCGTGTTCATGTGACCGGCGTACTAAACGCCACTCAGCCTGGAGAGAAGAGCTGTGTGAAGGAGCCAGGCCTCTGAGAACCCTCTTTCATCCCGACACACACCTGCCAGAGCTCGGAGATGTGGACAGAGAGCGAGGAGTGTTTATCCACACACACACACACACACACACACACACACTCTCTCTCTCTCTCTCTCTCTCTCTCTCTCTCTCTCTCTCTCTCTCTCTCTCTCTTTCTCTCTCTCTGGGTTTCCGTGTGCAGCGATGTGAAATGTTTGGGGTTCACTCTCCATGATCTCGCACGTCCTTTCCTTTGCCAACATGTTTGGCCTCAGGAGCTCAGGTGGGAGTTACGAGAAACTCAACGAGCACTTTGACCTCAACGCGCCTTTTTTCCAGGTTGGTGAGACTCCGGTTCGCTTTGTATCATTTCCGAAAAACGTTTCTACAACCGAGGGTAACATATTGGTTTAGTTTTTTTTTAATCAAATTCTTTCGTCCCATATTACATTGCATCAATGACATACAGTTCAAGCCTCGTCTAACGCTTTGGTGTCAAAATGTCCGTGACGCATTTTTCTACGATAAACACGACATAAACTTAAAAAGTTTGTAGCTTGTGTTTTGTTTTGTTTTTTCTTTCTTTTTGCTCTGTATCGATGTGCTGTATAAGGTTTAATGTTTTGGATGCTATCACGGCGAATTTAAATTTTTTAAGTGATAAATAAATAAAATAAAATGAAAATTAATTAATAAATTTAAGTTTATTTCCTACAGAGCTTTACTTTATTTATTCCTTGGTAAATGCTGGATTGTAAAAAATAATAATTAAAAAAAAAACAATAATAAAAAAATCTGTATAAATAAGTAACAAATATTTCATATGGCGGTGATGTTAAACAGGTGATATAATAAACTATAATAACCTGTGAATTTTGTAAATAATGTAAGTAGTCTATAACTAAACACGGTCAGTTTGATTAGCTGCTGAAGTATCGTCAGCGTGAAATTGGACAATGTGTTGAGTTTTTACTTTATTTCCTTAATCACTTTAATTTTCCTCCATCTGGTTTTCAAGGTTTGCTTCATGTATCGTGATCCGCTTATTACGAAAAATGTGACGTGCATGTAATACGTCTGGTGGTAACACAAGAGGAACCTGCTTTTGTTAGTCAACACAAATCGCCACATTCGCTTCTGTATTAAATCTCTAAAAGTTCACCAGGCGATTCCTGCATCTAATTTTGTGTAATTTTATAAAATTTTTCGCTCCAGGTGACTCGTCAGATCCATGAACATGAGCAGGAGAACGAGCTGCGTGAGCAGATGTCCGGCTACAAGCGCATGCGACGGCAGCACCAGAAGCAGCTGATCGCTCTGGAGAACAAGCTGAAGGCCGAGATGGACGAACACAGGCTGAAGCTGCAGAAGGAGGTGGAGACGCACAGCAACAATGCCTACATAGAGCTGGAGAAACTAGCCAAGAAGCACGCTATCCAAACGGATAAAGAGGTGAGGAGGATGCAGGTCTTACTGTCCATCTTTCACTTATCTGTATACACATAGAAGGAGATATTCAGGATCACTCTGCAGCATAGCAAACAATAAACATTCATATTATATGTTAAAAATTCTCATCAAAAATCACACTTTTTTTTTTTTCTCGAAATGTACCGTAAATTAAAATGTATGTAAATTTTTTAATCAACATGCGCATAGGCAAATTTTGATGCTTTATGCAAATGTATGTTTATTATTAGTGAAACAAAACTCAACATAGAGCATAAAAACAAAATATTCTTCTAAATGTTTTAAAGTAATTATGGTGCTTTAAATTTCGTAAATCATCAGGACACCAAACGGAACTTTTGCTTTGTTTCCACACGGACGGTTTTAATTGCCGGATGTGTCCATCATGGCAGATTTTTGTGCTCGATTTGAGACTTGGCGCATCAGTAAAACAAATGTTTAGAGATTACAAATAATTTTTGGGTGGAGTTTATTTTTTATACCCGAATAAAGAAAGGAGGATGAAACAAATGTGTGTTGCTTTAAAGGTTTTAATTTCGTCTTATATTTTTATTTAGATTTTATTTTAAAATGGTTAAACAGAAATGCGCTGAATTAATCGCACGTTAATAAAATTAGTGCCGTTAAAATAATTTTGCGTTAACACGTTTTTGTGTGTGTGTGTGTCTCTTTAAAACACTAATATAATAGCTTTTTTTATTTAAATCTTTAAATTATTTTAGAATCTTTTATAATAAAGTTATCGCAAACATTGTTATTAAATTAAACCTGCCTGGAAAGTACTAATTTAAGTTACATTTAACAGATACAAATGTGCGATCAAGTTGCGATTATTCACAAATGTAAACTAAATAAAATTAAATGAATGGAAAAATGTAATAATCAATTTAATTTGTTCCAATTTGATTGATTACGCAATTTAATCAATATAATAAAAAATGTCGCATTGATTAGATTTATTAAAAAAAAAATTTTATATTATGAAATATAATTTTATATATTATTTAACTAAGCAGGCATGTTATTCAAATTGCTGCGTTAAGTTGAAATTTTACAGAACCGTGAATTTTGTGTACCGTTGCACCCCTGAGGGAGGGGTGTGCGTGTGTGTGCGTGTGTGTGTGGGTGTGTGTGTGTGTATATGTATGTATGCATGTGTGTGTGTGTGTGTGTGTGTGTGTGTGTGTGTGTGTGTGTATATATATATATATTTTAAATGCAAAAAAAAAAAAGAATATTTTCGTAAAAATAAATAAATAAAGTACAAAAAAATAAAATAACCTTTACTTTTACTAACTTTTACTAGTGTTGTATTTCTGTTAATGACAGATATTACTTGAGATAATAAATGAAATATAAATTACTCATGGAGTTTATTGCAGGCTGTAAGGTGGTTGAATGGTTGCTTTATCAAATATTTTAAACATGTTTTTAAAGAACAATGCATTAATTACAGAGGTTAATATCTGATTTAAATAAGTCATTCTAGTTTGTTGTTTTTACTAACTGTACTGGTTAATTATAATAGATAACTGTACTATTGAACTGTAATTGATTGTAATAGCTTACTGTAACAGCGAACCATATTCTGCTAGCTATCTGTAATAACTAACTGTGCCATCTAACTCTATTATCTATGCACTAACTATGTGTACTAGATAACTGCTAAATAAGTCTACTAGCTAACAGTACTGGCTATCTCATCATTATTTGTACTAGCTAACCATACTAGCTAAATGTACTAACTAGCTGTGTCTCCTAACTGTACTTAATAATTAGCTAACCCAGTTTATACAGTTAAAACCACCAAAACAGGTTGTAGGGAATTTGTGCTCTCAGATGCCATCTTGTAGTGATGTTCACATTACCGTGTGCACTGGGATTATGTTAATAGCCTGTTCATTATTCACGATGCATATGTTGATTGGTATGCTAATGAGGCGAGGGGGAGAAAATGGTGGGTTTGTCTGCAGAGTAAAGCGTAGCACTGTGACATACTTTGAGTCTTGACGGGATTGACTTCTTTAGTTCACTGCACAGTAGACAGTCAGAAACACGCATCTGCAAGCTTTTGGCCAATATCAGAGTGTGTTTTATGATCCAGTGATGTTTCAGGAATCTATGGACCAGTTTTGATTGGTCTACGGCGCTTAGAGCTGACTTCTTGTAAAATATATACACAATATGTACCACTGTTTATATAGTGAAGCTGACTTACTCGGCTACACATTTCTACAACTTCTTCATTTTATACATTTGTTTGATGATCGTTGAGTTAACCCTGGATCATGACACACAAGTCTTCACAAATTTCTTTCATTCTGGATTCTTCGATTGTTTGGCTTGGGTGTGTTTTTATGTGTCTTTTGTATAGAACATTCTCATAGGTTCTATACAAAAATTTGAGGTCCGTAATTCTTCAGATATTTAATACATATACTAGGGATGCGCATTTCCATAACTGAGGCTGATAGGATGCATTAAAGATACATATGAAGCAGCTACCGATGCAATACAATTCATCAGATAAAACCAGACGTTCTTTTCCTGTTGTGTCTCCAGGAAGTTACAGCTCTACCTCTGCCATGTTAATCTGATTCTATGTGACTCTCAGGACACGCCTCGTTCTCCGTAGCGTTGTGATACGTCATATTCACGTAGCAGCAGCGGTGCTGAGAGAACGCGCTTGAGACGTAGTTTACTGAGGAGAAATCGATCTACATATCAAATATCGGTCACAAATTCTTGGTCAGTTTCGAAATAATAAAAGAATAGCGCATATACTAATAATTATAAATAAATAATTTGTTTTTTACAGATGGAAATATGTTAAAGCACGGGTCTTTAACCGGGGGTCTGCTAATTAATGTTAAAAACGAAACAAAAAATTGGGTAAAATCATTAAAGATAAAATATTTTATTTTACAAATATTTTATTTTTTACATTAAAGGTCTATTTAACGTAAAACTGATGTTCATGTGAATGTATAATAGTCCACCTGATAGTAAAAGGAAAACGTATGGAACGGCAAAATCTATTAAAATAAAAGACAATTGTGAACGACTTCATTAATTCCTAAATATATGCTTGGATTCTGTTAATATCAGTGGTTAAGTTTGACACGTTTTGTATCAGGGGTTCCCTGCCCCATGTCTGCCACCCAAGGGGTCCCTGACCTGGAAAACTTTAAAGACCCCTGTGTTAACGCTGCACAAACTTAGGTCAAAAGTTGTTTTAACTTTAAATCAGTGCATCACATTGTTTTTATTTAGACGGTTAAAGTACATCTACAGAGATCGCTCCTTCTTCACAGATGTGTGATTGTTGTTATGATGATGCTTTCTGTATAGAGACACCAATTTGAGATTTGGATGCAAGACTTGGTTAAGGCACTGGAACTTATCCAGCACTTTAACAACAACAGTTTGAAGGTTTTTTTGTCTTATTATTTTCGACTCATTAGTTCGACAGAGAGAGCTGGATGTAACTATAAACAGATAAAAAGTATTATGTGTCGTTAAAAAAAAATTAAAAAAAAGACTCGTAATCATTGGCAAATTGCTGTTTTGTAAGAAGAATAAAAGGCCCATATGGAAGTGCTGTTTTTAAGATAATAATCATCTTTAAGTGGTAACAGCACAGAGATTGTCCTTACACATGTATATTGCATTCATAAACAGAGATGCTTCGGTTTCATCCCTGGACAGTGGAACATGAAACCATGCGGTGATATCAGCTGATATTCATAGTTAAATCAGTTATAAATAAAGAACTTGGACACCACACACAATTCATACACATGAAACTAGTAACGTTAAACAAGACGCATCTCTTTTGTTGGTCACATGTCCTTCCCAGATGAAGACGACTGCAGCAGATGAGAAGAAGTTCCAGCAGCAGATTCTGGCTCAGCAAAAGAAAGAGCTCACCACCTTCCTGGACACCCAGAAGAAACAGTACAAACTGTGCAAGGAGAAGATTAAAGAGGTGCTGTTCATTTTTTTCAACATTTATTCTCAGCAGGCTTTAGTAGTAATAATTAATACCTTAACAATGATTTTAAAAAAAGAAAAGGAGAGGATGAGTTGAAGGTCATCGGCATAGGAGCAGCGGTGGACAATGTAATTCATTACTGTACTTAAGTAGCATTTTTGCGTATCTGCACTTTACTGAAGTAAAAATTCTTTTTACTCAACTAGATTTTGTGAAATCAGACGTTTCTTTTTATTTATAAGGAAAACGTAATTGTTCAAACACAGCGAGTCACAAATCTGTTTTGAACGTGTTTTAATTGTCGCTTGATGTATCTACTGATCACCAACATACAGTTCAGCATCAGTTCAACATTAAGCAGTACATTAAGAGAGGAATAAATGATGAAGAAACTTCAGACTCGAACTCACCACAACACACGTGACCTCATTTACACCATTTTTTTTAAGTAGTTGAAAAGGAGGCTTTGGACTCAGTGTTTGAGTCATTAATATCATTCTATTAACATTTATTAACAGATTAACATTCTATTAATAGGTTTAGGTAAAAACTTTTATTAAAGTGAATGTTTAAAGAGAGCACATTTACTTTTACTTGAGTCATATTTTATCTACTTTAGCTCTCCTTTAAATCAAGTACATGGTTTGTGTATTTCGTTCACCGCTGCATACAGTATGATTTATATAGAAAAGTACAGAAAGGGAAATTAAATCGACCCTTATTAGTCACCACATTAGAATCTGTGCTTCCCGGTAGAAAAGCCAACCTAAGTGGAGTGTCATAAGTGTAGGTGGTATAATGTAAGGTATATAAAGGAAAATAAAAGAGGACCAAGCACTGAGCCTTGTGGGACACCTGTCCTTGCCAAGAAAATCCACATCTGCTTCTTGCAAGTACACATCACTTATGACAGTAACTCTGGTAGAAAGCACTCCACCTTGTGTCTTGTCTTCTGACAGACCATGTCAAATATGCAACATGACACCTCTCAGCAACAACACAACAGCTGTTTCTGGTTGGTGTGGATGTTGGTCCGTGAAAGGAAAGTTTGTACACCAAAACAGAAAGAAAGAAATTTCACTCTTGCTGTGGCCCAGAGATTTAAATATTGTGCATAATAAAATATTTGTTTTCTTTCACCGTCTTTTCAGGAGATGAACGAGGACCACAGCACTCCAAAGAAGGAGAAGCAGGAGCGTTTGTCAAAGCATAAGGAGAACATGCAGCATTCACAAGCGGAGGAGGAAGCCCAGCTTCTTGCCCAGCAGCGCCTTTACTACGATCGCAACTGCAGGGCCTTCAAACGCAAAGTCATGACCAAGAGACATGAATTCGAGCAGGAGCAGCTCCGAGAGGTAGGAGGAGGAAGAGCGTAGGTGGTCTCCACAGACCAAAGCTGATCAATTAATAGTTTCGATCACAAGCTCTGGGATTTTACCAGTCCCAGATCTTTTTGATGTTCAGAAAAAAATTATTTCTGTTTTTATGTTTATAAAAATGGCATGTAAAGTGAAGAACTGGATAGTTTACATCTTTTGGTCTCTTTGTGTTTGATGACTTGGCAGGTGGTCCGATATGAAGCTTACAGGACTAAAAATCAACTTGAGAGTACTAGAAGTTCAATCATCCAAAAGAAAAATTATTAAGAAAATAGAAAAGCAGCCTGTAGAACCGTTATTGTTTTTCCCTCAGGAGCTGAATAAAAAGAAGACACAGAAGGAGATGGAGCACGCTATGCTGATCAGACACGACGAGTCGACTCAGGAGCTGGAGCACCGGCAGCTGAAAACGCTGCAGAAGCTGCGCATGGATCTAATCCGCCTGCAGCACCAAACCGAGCTGGAGAACCAGATCGAGTACAATAACCGCAGAGAGAGAGAGCTGCACCGCAAACACGTCCTCGAGCTCCGGCAGCAGCCCAAAAACCTCAAGGTGCCTCCACAAACTCTCTTCAGATATATTTAGGGAGCTGGAATGACTGTATTATGAGTCATGTCTCTAACGTCACTCTGCTTTTATGTAAAATGTGGCGTGTTGGTTATTATTAGAAGATTCTGTGATTTTTCATCCCACGGAAAACCCTGGAATAATCATATTTCATTTATTTATTTATTTATTTATTTTACACGTTAGGACTTTTTTTTTTTTTTTACATTTTACATTGCATTAGGAATTATGAAAGACCAACTCACGAAACTCAGGCTCCTTTTCTTTCTCTTTGCAATGTTCCAAGTATTTATAATTATTATAAGTCATTAAATCTTTTTAATTATTTGTATATTAGTTCCTGGCCTTAATTGCAGGTACATTATAAGGACATAAGTTTGTGGACACCCGTCCATATGATTCATATCATATCAGTCTCCGTATTGTATTAATAACCTCCACTCTTCAGACTCAAGGGTGTTAGTGAAGTCAGGTGTAGGTGAGGTGAGGAGGCCTGGGGGTGCAGTCAGCATTCCAGTTCATCCCAAAGGTGTTCAATATGGTTGAGGTCAGAGATCTAAAGCAGGAGATCTTTCACTCCAACCCATATAAAGCAGATGTTCATGCATCTGGCTTTGTGCACAAGAGCATTGTCATGCTGTGACATGTTTGGGTCTCCTGGAGAAGTCAAGTGAAGGGAAAATCTTAAGCGCCTGCTTCCAAAGACATCAGATACAATTGTGTGCTTCCAACTTTGTTATCGGAGTTTCGGAAAGAACCACATATGGGTGGTAGTCAGGTGTCCCAATACTTCTGCCCATATAGTCAATATATATATTAAAGACTCATTAATAGGGCTGTTGTGAATATGGCAAGATTTTGCTTTATTTACTTTCTGCACCTGAATGATATTAAATTCGGTTTTAGGAATCAGGGAATAAAAGTAGGCATCAGGTATTTTCGATGTTGCATTTGTCTTGTCTGATATTGTGGTTTGGGCTTCCTAGAGAACTTCCAGTCACAGTGCTTGGACCAGGGGATGCTGTTTTCATCATTAGCTCCCTAATTATATTCTCATTGTTCTTTCTGTCCTAGGTAATGGAGTTGCAGATAAAGAAGCAGTTTCAGGACACGTGCAAAGTGCAGACGAAGCAGTACAAAGCTCTGCGGCACCACCAGCTCGAGGTGACGCCGAAAAACGAGCACAAGATTGTGCTCAAGGCCCTGAAGGACGAGCAGACGCGCAAACTAGCCATCCTGGCTGAGCAATACGAGCAGAGCATCAACGAGATGATGGCATCACAAGCGGTAAGAACATAACAGAATAGTACTGACAGGCACAAATACACTGTATGGACAAAAGTATTGGGACACCTGACTTTTCCAGACGTGTGTTTCTTACCCGAAGTTGGAGGCTCCCAGTTGTATCGGATGTCTTTGGATGCTGTAGCATAAATTGTTCCCTTTACTTGACTTCACTAGGAGACCCCAAAAATATTCCAGCATGACAATGCCTTTCTGTACAAAGCAAGCGCCCTGAAGATCTACTTCACATGGGTTGGAGTAAGATCTCCTGCTATAGACCTCCAAACCTATTAAACACCTTTGAGATTAATGTGAACGCTGACTGCACCCCAGGAACCTCCACATCTCACCTACATCAGTACCTGACTTTACTAACACCCCTGTATCTAAATAAATCTCCACAAATCTCCAAGCACACCAGAGGGTCGAACTCACCAGAAGAGTGGATCTTCACTCAGGTTAACTGTAAATAGGGACTGAATGTGGAATGGGATGTTCAAAAAGCACAAGCAAATCTTATGGTCAGGTGTCCACACACTTTTGTCCATATAATGTAGTTTGATTATTCAAATAGTGTAGTTTCTTTTTTCACTTTGTTATACTTTTTTTTCGAATTGCTTCTGTGATGAATCTGAAGGAAATTAGAGTATTTAAAGCATGTAAAAAACAACACCGTCTGAGCTGTCCATCGTGCAAAGGGGCGGGGCATTAAAATGGTTGTGTACTAGTGGAAATGAAAGAAAAGAAAAACTAATTTATGTTAATACTAAAGAAGATACAGTGGTGTTCAGTAGCTCCAAAAAAAAAAAAAAACAATTAAAACCTTCTTAAAAACAAACAAAAATAAATAAAAAAAAAAAAACTAAAACCTTCTTTAAAAAAAAAATAAAAAATAAAACCTTCTTTTAAAAAAACAACCTAAAACCACCTTTAAAAAAACAAACAAAAAAAAAAACCTTTAAAAAAAAAAAAAACTAACTAAAACCTTCCTTAAAACAAAAACAAAAAAGTAAAAAATAATAAAACCTTCTGTAAAAAAACCAAAAAAACTAAAACCTTCTTTAAAAAAAAAAATTGCATGCACCAAAAATAACCATTTTTTTCATGCACAAAAAAACCCTCTCTTGCCTTGTGCACCAAAAAAAGCATTTTTCATGCACCAAAAAAACCCTATTTTCTCATGCACCAAAAAAAATAACAACTTCTCATCCACCAAATTCATTCTTGACATCACCCTTTCTGAGAAATCCAGCTGAGAAAGAGTGATGTCAGAAATGCTATGCACTAAATAGTTACAGGAAAGACTTGAGTAAGCGTGTTGGAGATCTATGAGCGATGGCATTGTGAAAGATGTTAAATGATGGACGCTATGGAAGGGGATCTGTTTGAGGACAGACTGAAGATCTAAAGCACAGCTACTGTAGATCTTTAGGTAGAGATGAGATTAGATTCAACTTTATTATCATTGCACTAGTTACGGTAAAAAGGCAATGAAATTGGAAGCAGTGTTAAATATTTACATATGTACAGTTTGGTAAGGCAGTGATATGTGATGCATATAAATAATGACAGATAAATGAACAATATCAAATAGACAATATGAATATAAAGAAACAGTGAGGTGATTATATACAATGTAGGAAATATTGTATAGTGTTTATGAAAAGGTTATGTGTGTATGTGTATGTGTATATATATATATATAATATATATATATATATATATATATATATATATATATATATATATATAAACAAAATTATATGGAGAGTGTGAAATATATTATATATATATATATATATATATATATATATATATATATATATATATATATATATATATATATATAATTACATGCCTTCTAATAATATTTCCCAAGGGAAGCATGTATATTGTGAAAAGCAGGGGTCCTAGAACTGAACCTTGTTGCACCCCATAATTTACTTGCATTAACCTGATAGTTCTTCATTTTAATCTACAGTGTGTGCAACATACAGCATGCAATGGTTATAGAGTAAGTTGACGCAGTGTGTAGTATTCAGTTCTGCGTGTGTGTGTGTCTGGGTTTAAGTTTGGGGTGAAATCCTACTAAATAAATTCTAAAAAATCCTACAGAAATATATATCTGAAACCATGGTTATCTAAAAGTCACCTCATATTACAAGTTGAACTAAAAGATCCTGAATTCAAAATTCAGGACAAACTGCGATGGCATCCTTGTTTGTAAACATAAAAAGGTTTTTTTTTCCACCTCACTTGCTGCAGTTTTCCTGGAGCCCCATGTAAAAAAATGTAATTGTACAAACTGTCCCTGACATCTGTACATACGACAAATAAAAGTTGAAACTCAAAACTAAAAGCAGGGTTTGTGGATGACGAGACAAGTGTGAGATCAGGTCGATTCGCCGGTTTCGTCAGGAAAACTAAAGCGGGTGATGAAGTTCGATAGTCCATATGGCTGATTAAATTTTTTTCTTTCCTTGTGTGTGTAGTTGCGTCTGGACGAGGCTCAGGAGGCCGAGTGTCAGGCTCTGAGGCAGCAGCTGCAGCAGGAGATGGAGCTCCTGAACGCCTACCAGAGCAAAATCAAAATGCAGACAGAGGCGCAGCACGAGCGCGAGCAGCACAAACTCGAGCAGAAGGTGTCGCTGCGCAGAGCTCATCTCGAACAAAAGGTAGAGGCATCATTTTATGACCGAGCTGAGTAGCTTTTATTGTCATTTCAACCATATACATCTGACGCAGTACACAGTGAAATGATACAACGTTCCTCCTGAACCCTGATGCTATATACAACAACAATCACAGAAAACAGAAGACACAGGGCTGAGGACTAGTAAAGTGCACATAAAGTGCATGTGTGCAACCTGGTGCAAGACAACACAGGACAACACAGGACAACACAGGACAACACAGGACAACACAAGACAACACCCAAAACACCAAATAGCTCCACCAGTAAACCTGTTGTAAAGAGACAAAGTGAACAGTAGCAAAAATGTAAACAAAATGTTGTCCCTGACATATGGCACTGTGTGTGTGTGTGTGTGTGTGTGTGTGTGTGTGTGTGTGTTTTATATTTTGTTTATATATATATATATATATATATACATATTCAGTATATACTGTTTTAATATTTGAAAAGAAAAATTCATTTACTAGCAATGAAGCAGAATGTTTTGAAGTTCAACATCAGCTCTGTTGAATTCTTCGTTCTGATTGGTTGGAAGGCGTTGCGCAATCACTGATGTTTTTCCTGTAATTACAGTGTTGGTCCTAAGCGTCGTTAACATGATTGTGTGTGTGTGTGTGTGTGTGTCCTCAGATCGAAGAGGAGCTGGCTTCTCTTCAGAAGGAGCGCACAGACCGAATCAAATACCTGCTGGAGAGACAGGAGCGTGAAGTGGACGCTTTCGACATGGAGAGCCTGCGCATGGGCTTCAGCAACCTGGGGGCTTTAGAGTACCCTAAAGACGACTACAGATGAGACACGAGACCCTCTCTGCCTTTTGGAAAGAAGCAAAAACAAAAAAAAAAAAAAAAAACAAAGAAAAAAAAAAAAAGTCCTCCACTCTTTTAAAGACACGTGCAGTTTTTACTACTGACAAAACCCTCTTTACGTCACGACATTACGACATGCTGGATTACGTCCCTCAGTCATCGGTGTTTAATATTATATATATCTATAAATACAAATAAATATATATATATAAGTATTATCTATAAAAATAACGAAACAGTTGCAGTGTTGATGTCCGTGATCTTTCTCGTGCAATGATAACACTTGATGTGATTGATTAACTAGAGATGTAGAGGAAGGACAGCAATACGCATGTGTGACACGTGGGGGAGGGGAGGGGGGGGGGTTGCTACTGTTAATGTCCACACGTTTTTAGTAATATTTTCCACAAGATTTTTAGATTTTAGGCGTACCGCTGCTGAGTCTGGCAATTTTTTTTTTTTTTTTGGGGTTTAGTCATCAGACTGAAACGATTTACACCTTTTGAACAAATTTGATAAAATTTACATACGAACTCGATGTACAGAATCTTAACAGCTGCCTCCGATTTGTAATTTCAACTTCGTCCCGGTTTCTCAGTGAGGAACCCGTTCTGTTCCTGCGTCCTCGAAGATCCAACCTCAGCACGAGGTCAGCAATGTGAATTTCTCACACACACACACACACCCTGCTGGCACAAAGGGCTCTAAAGCGAAAACTGGACGTCCATTTTGTGTGTCAATTTTATGTAGTTTTTAAATCCTCTAGATTTTTTTTTAAATGACAGTGACCATGTTTTGGCCTATAACCGAGGATGACCTCTGACATTTAATTTCGTTTAGTTTTTTTTGTTTTGTTTGTTTTTAATGAGAATCAAGAATCCTGTGAATAGAAAAGTTGCTTTACTGTTTGCATGCACTTTAAATTTGTTTTCAGGTCCGAGAGACGCATGATTTCTGTCCCAAATGCTTTTAATTATATTTGTAAATAAAAAAAACGCTCAACACGTCTGAAAGCATATTTTTTTATTCAAATCAGGAAACATTGAACAAGAGCATCGTATCAACACCTGAAATTAAAGAGGAAACTGGAACAAAAAAAAAGCCCCTATTTAGTGCAACAAGTGGAAAGTAATTGGAGCTTTAACATTTTACTGATTGCCTTCAGGTGAGAAATATCGCTGCAATTTCCATCCTGTTCGCCAAAGACGTTTTGACCAATCACACGATCGAACAAATTCTGCCTAG
Source organism: Silurus lanzhouensis (assembly GCA_039877035.1). Lineage (NCBI taxonomy): Eukaryota > Metazoa > Chordata > Actinopteri > Siluriformes > Siluridae > Silurus > Silurus lanzhouensis. The sequence continues at coordinate 219,510 of JBCEWE010000443.1, read as the reverse complement.
TAACAAGGATCTGATTGGATGTCGGCTCACTACACCATTAACATGCATTTATTTTTATTGCTTTATTGAATACTGCTGAAGTGAAATGCTTTTTATTTTATTATATTTAAGTGCTTTACTGCCTTGCTGTATGTATTTATCGTCAAAGCTCAACATTACAATCCGTATCGTATCTCATCCACCTCTTCATGTCCTGAACGTGTGATACAACACTCCTTTATTTCCCTGCAAGCTGCTGGTAAAGTTTGGGGACGTAATCGTCCCACTCGGCCTGGTAACAGTTTCCGGCCACTGGAGCGCCGAGGCCGTATTTCTTACGGAAGTTTTGGATTTTGAATTTTCCGCGGTTGTCGCCGCAACGGTTGGACAGGACGGATTCGGTGCAGTTCAACGTTCCTGGCTGTTCATACACCAACCACACGTAACGATGGAGACCTAAAGAGAGAGAGAGAGAGAGAGAGAGAGAGAAAGAAAAATTACAGTACACAGGACTTTTGTTTTTGGGCAAAAACTTTCACTTCTCAAAAATATTTTACCGTACACGAGTTTATTATAATAATCGCAGTGCTACTTTTATATTATTATAATGTAGTTTTTAACAATATTGTTGAGTAAAATTAGTTTTACACCAGTGCCTTCAAATGCTCGATTCTGATTGGTCAGAGGGTCTTGAGTGATTTCCTATAGTAACTTTCATTCAAATCGCACAATTATATGAATGCGGTAGTTTTAATACGTTTCTATAGTAACCGCTTGTTCACAAGTAGACATCGGTAAGGAGGAATTTAAATACAACTTTGTATAGTGATAATTGTTAGTTGTTGTAATGTTTTATTCAATTATCACTATTTCGTTTTTCTGTCTTCATGTCTTCTGATGCTTTCTGATTTTTTGTTTTTGTTTCCTGACCCATTTGGACATTTATTTCACATACTAAAAAAGAGCTAGTCTGTGTTTCGACATCTTTTTCCTCAGGTACTTTCCCCTTCATTTATTAACCAATCACGATCATGTATTAATCAAATATTAACAATCGAGCTCAGACTTTGAACTTGGAGCTCTGAGACTCCTTCTCTAATTCACCCCCATGTTTTAATCATTAAATCTGGTGCACAAAGTTCTTACCGGTTCCTTTCGGAGGACCAGAGCCGACGTAGTCAGACATCACGCACCCGCTGGAGACATCGTTCCCTTTTATATTGACCACCAGGAAGTGATGCCATTCTCTAAAGTGGGAGAAAAAATAAGGGATCAGTCGAACAGGTTATTAAGTAGAAAATATACAAACATAAACAAAGTTATTAAATGTAGGGCTTCTGCGATACGACCAGATCACATCCATATCGTGATAAATTGTCACGATACCTGTTTCTGAAAGAAATCGCCAGCATTTGAACTCAATACGTTTGTGTGTGTGTGTGTGTGTGTGTGTGTATATATAATATTTTAAACTGGATTACTGGTTCAGTATGACGTTGACATCGTCATGGCGACAATACGGGTTCCTGGCGTCCACTAACAAACCAATTGTGGCGAATCTGGTACTGTGTCAGTTCTCCATGTGTGAATGTGTACCTGAATTTGGGGTCTTTCCTGCTCGGAGCGTCCGGATCAGTCAAGGCTAAAGTGTACACCTTGCTGTGATCGCAGCCTTCCCACTCGACCGCTGTGGGCTGGTTCTGCACCTGAAAACACACACACACACACACACGTTACTGTTTGTTCTTCTATCACCTACCTGTTTTACTGCCATCGGTTTACCACCATCTGATCTTCTGTGGCGAATGTTTGTATTGTCGTGAAGTCACATGCAATACCTGAACAAAACCAGTTATTCTCATTTAGACACATTGTGTTTCCACACGGACCATTATTACTGATGCACCACTGCTAAACTTTGGCGCGCGCTGGACACAGAAAACGCTGACTAATGAAGAAATAGAGGAACGGGGAGAAAACAGCGAGGAGAAGATTCATATGGAAGACGGTTTCCACCACTTAAAACATTTTTGCCTAATTCCGACTTTTTTTCCCCTCAAACTTTCGAGAATCCCTGGAGAGAAGTCGGAATTGCGAGAGAAAAAAAAGTCAGATTTACGAGAAATAAACTCGGAATTGTGAGTAAAAAAACTCGGAATTATGCAAACTTTTTATTTGTTTGTTTGTTTAAGTGGGTTTAAATCTCACAGAGCTTCTCGTGTACAATTTCAACAATAAAATGTAAATTTGTCTAAAAAAGAAACAAATTAATTGTTTGTTTTAAGAGACACGTCTTTTTCTCTTGTATATTTAGTATTTTGCTTTAATAAAGAAAAGCAAACAAAAAACACCCGATTGTTCGACTAATCGTTGGAATAATCGGCAGAATCCTCGATTACTAAAATAATCGACAGCTGCAACTCGATATTTTTTCACCACAACTCTTTCATCCGGGTTTTCAAACCCGTTACACCTACAATATGTTTTAATATAAAAAAAATAGTAAATGATAAATATTAGTTTAAAGTGTAATAAAATAAATCGTATCATTTCTTTTTTTTTTTTTTACGCACAAAACAGTTTATTGTGGATTTGCATTTTCTAAACCTTGCGTCTGACGTCATCACGTCGGTGTTCCCTACGTAACGAGCACAAATACAACGCCAAAAAAAAAGCATGTGTTTATTATTTATCAATTAATTAATTACATTTATAATTTGCAATCAAAATGTTAATGCGCGTTAATCCTGAGCAGCGGCTCCGCATTCCGCATCGTCTCGGGGGGTCTGCATGCTGACCTGAGTGGGTGTGAGCACTTTCCCCAGCTCGTCGATCTCCAGAGAGCCGTATCTAACCGTCAGGGGTTTCCTCGGCTTTTCCTCCACCTCAGTCAGGGACAGAGGACCCGTCCACTGCTCTATATCCACCGGCATTTTATTTATTTAATATTAGAAATCCTGCAGACAAACTCGTACTCACGCACTCACACCTTCTCCAGCTCAGAAGCGAAGAACAACATCTGACTCGGTTTCTCTGTGGTTATTCTCAGACTCGTGCTTGATTGACACTCGGCTGAACCAATCACCTTTGGGCACCTTAATTATGATTTGCCAGCTTGATTTGGTAGTCCCGCCTACTGTTGTTTCAGTCAACTGCCATTTGTTTCCACAAGAGGGCGCCAGATACCCGCTCTTATTTCACACATTTATTTCACACCCGTATTATGGAAGTCCCGCCTTCTAACTAGACGATTGGTAGAGCTCGTCTCGCGTTCTGTTCTCTGATTGGCTGCATTTCCAAGGCAAAGTCTAAAGGTCGAAACGTTGCTAAATATGCTTTGTATACGATTAAATAAAATGAGAGGAAATATATTGTTTTATATTATTAAAAACAAAAATGGTTGTGTAAATTAGTTGTAAATTATTTAGTAAATAATGAATGATACTTCATTGTAGTGTGTTAAAATTATTTTGCCACAGACTGCTTCGGATTACAAGAAAAAAAATATATATAAATAAAATAGAATTGCAAAATAAAAAAAAATATTCTGTATATATAAAAAAATGAATTAAAAAAGACAAAAATGGTGCTAGGGAGCTAAAAATATCGTACATAATTTATAAAAATTTTACATAATATGTGATAAATTATATCGTATTGTACTGCTGAAAATTATTTATAATTTTTTTTATGACTTTATGATTTCATTTTTCTAGATTTTTATATTTTTTTTTTATATTTTTGTAACACCGGCACACCGTGACAAATTCCTTGTACATGCAACCCCATTCTGATTCTGATTCTGAAATAAAACAAATACAAAACAAACCTTGTAGCCTTACGACCAAGACTGATGCGTGTGATCATGTTATAATAGATAGATAGATAGATAGATAGATAGATAGATAGATAGATAGATAGATAGATAGATAGATAGATAGATAGATAAATGTAAAAAAAAATCCGGAAATGTATTAAGCCACAAATAAAAATAAACAATGTACAGTAAATAATGTATTTTTTTTTTTTGCTTTGTCTGATAATTTATTATTTGTTAAAAAAAAAAAAAAAAATCACGGTTTCTATGGTAATATAACCGCCTTCCCACCGTCCTATCGGAAGAATTATAAATATGAATTAGCCAATCGCAACACAAGAAGCCGGAACCTCCGGAATACGGGTAGACAAATGATAAAAGTCTTTTTCTGTCGCTTGAGCGCGTACAAATGTCGGTGAAAATAAATCAATAAAATGTAATAACTGGAAACAGAAAGCAGAAACACGGAAATTAAAAGTCATACAACACGGTAGAAAATTACTAATAAAAAAACAGAACATTTTATAACGTTATATATATTGTAAGTATTTTTCTAACGCACATATGACTATCTATCTATCTATCTATCTATCTATCTATCTATCTATCTATCTATCTATCTATCTAGTTAGTTAGTTAGTTAGTTAGTTAGTTAGTTAGTTAGTAGCTGGAATTTTAATCAGGCACATCAGAAGTCACCTGTCAGTCAGGGGTCCTTTAACTTGGGTAAATCAAAATGGCGGCGGCCTTGTGCAGAGGAAAACACAGGCTAAAGCCCTTCTGTCAATTCGCCTTTCAGTCGCCAAGAAGAGATTTTACAGGTAAATGCGGTTTTAATTGTTTTTACAGGTAATTATAGATATTTTTCCGACCTGTCGTGTTTATTAAATACGCGAATTTGAAGCTAAACCGCTGAATTTCACGTCCTGTGTGAATGAAGGAGTGAAATAAGTTCGTTTTAATGTTCAATTAAAATCCAATACGAAATTATTCCATATTTAGTCTTTTTATAATGACTCCCAAACCCACTGTAGATTGTGTGCGCTGTCAAACGTGTGGAAAAGTTGGTGAAAAAATGTTTGCTCCATGTGCAGGTGTGGAGGTTCTTTAAGGAGCTGGTGAGAGGTTCAGACTCCCAGGTGCAGTGTGTAGGAAGTGTAATAAATACAGTTTATACGTTTCTATCTGATGTTTGTGTCCAACCAGAGCACTGCATATGATAGTCTACATATTAATGAACCTTCTGGAAAGATTTGTGGAGCAAAACATCCATCCATCCAGCTATCCCTCCATCCATCCAGCAATCCCTCCATCCATGTACATACATCCATCCATCCATCCATCCAGCTATTCCTCCATCCATCCACCTTTCCATCCATGTACATCTATCTATCTATCTATCTATCTATCTATCTATCTATCTATCTATCTATCTATCTATCTATCTATCTATCCCTCCAGCTATCCATCCATCCATCCATCCAGCTATCCCTCCATCCATCCACCTTTCCATCCATGTACATCTATCTATCTATCTATCTATCTATCTATCTATCTATCTATCTATCTATCTATCTATCTATCTATCCCTCCAGCTATCCATCCACATTCATCCATCCATCTATCCATCCATTCATCCTTCTATTCATGTACATCCATCCATCCATCCATCTATCTATCCCACTCCCTCCCTCCTTCAGACGTTGGACAGTACATGAGTGGAAGATAATTAGGATTAGGATGTCTAACAGAAGAACTTGTGTAAGACGGAGAACAGGAGAGAAGATGTGATCAGACTCCCTCACCCCCACAATCACACATGGTTTGGGTTTGTTCTGAAAAGTGAATAACGTGGTTCCTCTTCCATACGTCTGAGTTCTGTAAGAGTTATTTAGAGAGCAGACAGACGTCTGGACTGATATCTATCATGGAACGACCTGCTCAGTCACTGCACCTGAATCCTTCTGAACTGCTCTGGGATGAACTAAATCACAAAGATCTCCATCTAGTGAAGATCATCTTTTAGCTGAATGTTTGGAGAAACGAAGTGTCCGGATGCTGTGAGCTTGTAAAACTGTTCTTCACACTAAAGGAGAATTTTTCATTGAAATTAAAGTGAAACATCTGGACATTTGTAGATTTGTTTGGTTAAAGGAAACTTTGATATTGAGTTTGTTGCATACAAACAAAAGGAACATGTGTGTGTCTTTCAAAAACCATCAAAGATTCAGCATTTCCACACATTTCACAGGTTTTATATTTCACTTTATATTTACACCTTTGATTATTTACTAACATACAGATGTGTTGATGGGGATTTTAGTACTGACAGGAGGTTTATGATGTTGAGGTTTATTGATCTTGTTTCTGCTCTGTGGATGAAATATATTGTAAGTAAATATTTCTATGTTGACAGAGAAGTTTGATTATGACCTGGTGGTTATCGGAGGAGGATCTGGAGGTTTGGCGTGTTCCAAAGAAGGTAAAAAGAAGAATTCATTGTTTTGGTTTATTGTCCATTT
>JBCEWE010000443.1:143192-208192 GCA_039877035.1 Silurus lanzhouensis | reverse complement strand
GAGGTTTTCGTTGGGAGTGACGACGATGGACAGGATTGAAAATGAGTTAATTAGAGGGGCAGCACATGTAGGATGTTTTGAAGACAAGGTGAGGGAGGTGAGATTGAGATGGTTTGGACATGTGCAGAGAAGGGACATGGGGTATATCAGTAGGAGAATGCTGAGGATGGAGCCACCAGGAAGAAGGAAAAAAGGAAGACCAAGGAGGAGGTTTATGGATGTGGTGAGGGAAGACATGCAGGTAGATGGTGTGAAAGAGGCAGATGTTAGAGGACCGGGGGGTATGGAGACGGATGATCCGCTGTGGCGCCCCCTAATGGGAGCAGCAGAAAGAAGAAGAAGAATTTTGAAGACTATCCAACATATGGCGTTTTTATAAAATGATTGTTTTTAACCATATTTTAAATGAAATAGTTTTATAATTTAGCCATATAATTTTTTTTGTTTTTTTCTCTCTAATATTTAGTTTATAGACTTTTTATACATCACATGGTACTGTGTGATTATTCAGTAAATCAGCACACTTTGTATTATTCTGCATATTTATAAGTAATTACTGTAAATGAGTTAACGAGTTGAAACTATAGTATATCATCTCAAAATTCAAGATTTTTATTAGTCACAAACGTATAGTTATATATGCAGTTATATGACATTACAAGATAAAATATATAAGATAAACATGAGCAGTAGTGAAAACTAGTAGAAATATAGTACAACATTTTTTAACTAGTGTATTACACTAATGCAGCAACACTAACAGGACAAAAACTCAATCAGACCCTCCCAGTATGCGGCGCTGAAGTCCTGTTTAACAGACGGCAGGAACGTTATGCAAAAAAAAGAAGGAAAAAAAAAAAAAACGTGTGAATGTAACATGAGCTTGTTGTTGCTCTTCACACAGCTGCTCTGTGTATGTTTGGTTATCAAGTTTTCAGGTGTGCAGCTGGAGGCTGGATGCTAACGGGCCATCGCTGATTGATGGGCAGAATTCTGGGTGAAAGGCTGGCACGCATACTATAAGGAGAGAGAAAGGAGAGGGGTGAAAGGGGCAGAAAGAGGGATGGAAGTATTAAAATTTGCATATATGGTAAAGTTGCCCCCCATTTTCAGAATCTCTGTAAAAAATAAATTGGCAGGATAGTTTTTAATTTCAGCGGAAATAATCTACATAAAAAAAAAAAAATCTAATTGCTGCTTCCACAGTTCTTACATGTCGAAACGTCTAGTCTTTTCCACACTGTGCTATTTTTAATAGTGCTTTTGCGTTCGCTGCTTGTCAGACTGTATGAACTTGATCCCCACATCACTCTGTGGGATCTCATAACGTGAGAATGTGCGACCATCAAAAACCGACAAGAAAAGACTCGTCCGAGGTTTTATATCAATTCATGACACATCCTGACCTCTCTTCTCTCGCTAATGGTAGCTAGCCGCAAACAAATACAATCTGTAGTGCTCATTTGGGACCTTGATATTGAAAACGCTCTGTTTTTTATCACTGGTGTGTCTGTGGGGTCTTCTTTTTGTTTGTTTCCTTGGTGCTGTAGTTCCTTTTATTTTGCAAGTCCAAATCACCTGTCGTACCGCTACAAATAAGACCAACATGAACGGATTTAATTTTTCAGCTATGGGGAAGTGCAAGTTTAGGTGGTGTGAAAAAGGGTCCTGATTTCTTATTGTTTTGCATGTTTTCACACTTTAATGTTTCAGATCATCAAACTAATTTACCGTATTTTCCGGACTATAAGCCGCTACTTTTTTCCCACGTTTTGAACTCCGCGTCTTAAACAACGGAGCGGCTAATTTATAAATTTTTCCTGGTTTTTTTTCCAGTTTCACAAACTTCAAGCCAAAAAACTGAACCCCATAACATTAGACCAATGAAATTGCTGAACGAAAACGAAAAAAACGCACCTCACCTGTGTTCTGTGTTTAAAAGATAAACTCCAGAGAGAAATAGTTGTGAAAGGAAGAAGGAAGACACAATGAAGAACAATGACTTTCTTGATAGGCTACTGTTTAGATACAAGCCGTTGTAACGCGTTGAGTCTGGGTGAAGGGAGAGCTCGCTAACTCCAGTTACAACAGAAATCATATAAGCACAGACAGGATTCCAAAACTCATGCTTTTTTATTTTTCTTGGCAACAGCGTTAGTGGTTAGTCAAAGAAACTTAGAAATGAGCATCAGAAAATAATAAGGACATATTCCTCAGTCTCCACACACAGTAATAGCGGAAAAATGCAGTGGCAGGCTGTTCCCAAAATACCGCTCTGCTCCTAAAGGAAGCGCAACATATTTCACCCGTTACACCGTGTGTAACGTGTCTTTCGTTAAAGCCTGTGTAAAGTACTTTAGTGTAGACACCTGCGGCTTATAGACAGGTGCAGCTTATTTATGTTCAGAATAAAAATATTTGTAAAATTCAGTGCGGCTTATATATGGGTGCGCTTTATACTCCGGAAATTACGGTAGATATTAGTGAAAGAGAACACAAGTGAACACAACATGCAGTTTTTGAAATATTTTTTTATTATTGAGGGGAAAACAAAATCCAAAAACTACATGTCCCTGTGTGGGGGAAAAAGTGTTTCAGGAAAAAGAAATTAGGAACACCACTGTATTTGTGTGTGTGTGTGTGTGTGTGTGTGTGTGTGTGTGTGTGTGTGTGTGTGTGTGTGTGTGTGTGTGTGTGTGTGTGTGTGTGTGTGTGTGTGTGTGTGACGTTGTCAGATAGGTCTTAAATAAGTCAAAGTTTCTCTTCTCGCACTATTGACCGCCTGACTTGTTTTGACATTTTCCCCGAGGCGCTTTAAAGTCGTCACGCTAATCATGTCATTCAGGTTCGGCGTTTCTGTTTGTTCTTGGTTTGGCGATCGTCGTGGGGGAAATCACTGCAGGAAAGTGTCTGAAATCTGCCAGAATTTCTTCTGAGGAAAAGAAGAAACCAGCGGTCAAAGACTACAGGGTTTAGCCTCAGATTATATAGGGCATCTTTTAGTATTTTCTTTAGTCTCAGACAACCAAACCGTTGTAGACATCACACAGTGTGCACCCGGCTTAAGACCTGAATTAGTTTCATCAAATTGCTGTTTTACCTGGATAGATAAGATCTATAGAGAGTGAAACCTGGGCGGCAGAGTCGACGATTAGCTAAGAAAAGCGCTACGGAAGACTAGAGCGGATATTTACCTTTTTTTTTTTTGGTTTAAAACAACTTCTGAATCCTAAAGCCTTCAAGGCTCGTGTAAGATTTCACGTGTTCTAGTTTGCACGAATAGATTTGCGTTTATGCACCTATTACTACACGCCTCAACAATGTAACTACAGGGAATGAACTTTCGCTGCCACCCAGATAATGATGGGGTCCCTTTTGAGTCTGGTTCCTCTTAAGGTTTCTTCCTCATACCATCTCAGGGACATTTTTCCCTCACCACAGTCACCACTGGCTCTCTCAACAGGGATAAACAATTATAAGGAGCTTTATTATAGGTAATAAACGTACACTTTACGCTGTAGAAATAAAATTGAATTGAGTAGATGGATTCGGTGAGCTAAACAGCCCATAGTGTTTGTGGCATTCCTGCGAAAATTGTGTTCACTCTTTAACGGTTGTTCATCTGTCCCTTGGAAATTCACCAATAAAATGATATCTAATACACACAAACGTCCTGTTTTTTTGATGAATCATCTGCTCCTAGAAAAGTTTGACCTTTGTTTTCTTGGAAACCAATACTAGTCCTCATTAGAAGCGACAGATCCGGGTTCTTGTCAATCAGTCAACAGTAACGATGCTTCACTCTCATTAGTGTTGGTTGAAGAGCGTTTGTATGTATGGTTGAGATGTGTACGGGTTCCTTTCAGTGTCCTCACCTGGTTTAATCCTGGGATTGTGCGAGACAAGAGGCCGGCTGCGGGTGATGTCATATACACCGGGGGTCTAAATGCAGTAAGTGGAGGCAAAAGTGCCTGGATTTGGTTCTTAAATCCCTTTAAAGCTGTGATACAAAAGTGTACTAAGTGAAGAGGGGTATTAGCTCGCAGGGGTGTGTGTGTGTGTGTGTGTGTGTGTGTGTGTGTGTGTGTGTGTGTGTGTGTGTGTGTGTGTGTGTGTGTGTGTGTGTGTGTGTCCATTGCAAGCAGAAATCACTCAGCGTATCCTAGTCTGGCCCGGGACACTAACAACATAATGTCATGTTTTCACCTGCAATGCCACACACACACATTTCCTCTGAAATCTTCCATTAGATCTCTGTTCTTGTCTCATCTTCTGATCTTCAGGCTGCTTTGACTTTTTTTTTGTACCTTTTATCATTCTGTTTTTCAAAAATAAGTCCAATAAACATAATACTTGGTTTTATAGACTTTTGTTTTATTTATTTATGTATTTTTTACATATTCGCAGTCTGGTCATGTTTGAAGAAGAAAAAATATTCTGTTTACTTTTCTTTTCTTGGCATTCAGGGTTTCTTCAAAGTGTCTGAAAGAATGTGAAAATTATTACCACAGAAAAGCTCACACACATTTTGTCAGTGACTGCAAGCGAAATAAAATGATTTATTGTAAAACCAGTGGATATTAGAAGCATAAATCTGCATGCATATCCCCCCCCCCCCCAAACTATTAATTAATGTTTTTTGTTCAGACTTCATTAATTATTGAATCATTTTTGTCTCTTTTTCAAAGCACTTTGAGCAACATGTTACTCTGTGATAGATGCTGTTTAAATAGATTTAATATAATTATGATTGATATTTTATTTATTTATTTATTTTTATATTTTTTATCTATGAGAGCCAGAAGTTATTTTCTGGGAACTCGGACTTGGCAGCTTCCATGTGTGCTGCCACAGAATCTCTCTCACACACACACACACACACACACACAACACACCCTGACCCCCAGGTCTGAGGTGTTTAACAGCCCTGAGTAGATCCTCCAAGTTTCCATCTGTCAGTTAAAGTATCAGTAATTTAATCTCTGCAATGATGTGCATTGTGTAGCTGTTCTCGGTTCCACCCCACTGTTCATTAATAACCTGTTAACTGCACAGACGGTATTAACGAATGCAAACGTTCTTGTATTATTATGCAAAACGCATGTAAATGCTCCATGTTGTCCTAAACGTGTTTTCTTTTGTGTTTTTCAGGCTAGTCGTTGGAGCCAGCTGTATCCTTAAGCCTGATCATGCCGTTACATGTGACAGATGCCCTCATTCAGACCGACTTAGAAAAGTGTTTTAAAGACTCCATCAGTTCTGATACTTGTTCATTAGAACACAGACTGAGAATGCCATCAGTCTAAAAGAGGATGGTGGGAGATTGGAGCAAGGGTAGAAGTTCAAGAGAGTGTCGGAGAGTGGTAGAAGATGCAGAGGGTGTGGAGCAGTAGTAGAAGATGGAGAGAGTGTGGGGCAGTAGTAGAAGATGGAGAGAGTGTGGGGCAGTAGTAAAGGATGGAGAGTGTGTGGGGCGGTGGTAGAGGATGGAGACACTGTGGGGCGGTAGTAGAAGATGGAGAGAGTGTGGGGCGGTGGTAGAGGATGGAGAGAGTGTGGGGCAGCGGTAGAAGATGGAGAGAGTGTGGGGCGGCGGTAGAAGATGGAGAGAGTGTGGGGCGGTGGTAGAAGATGGAGAGAGTGTGAGGCGGTGGTAGAAGATGGAGAGAGGTGTGAGGCGGTGGTAGAAGATGGAGAGAGTGTGGGGCAGTAGTAAAGGATGGAGAGAGTGTGAGGCGGTGGTAGAGGATAAAGAGAGTGTGGGGCAGTAGTAGAAGATGGAGAGGGTGTGGGGCAGTAGTAAAGGATGGAGAGAGTGTGGGGCAGTGGTAGAAGATGGAGAGAGTGTGGGGCAGTAGTAAAGGATGGAGAGGGTGTGGGGCAGTGGTAGAAGATGGAGAGAGTGTGGGGCGGTGGTAGAGGATGGAGAGAGTGTGAGGCGGTGGTAGAAGATGGAGAGAGTGTGGGGCGGTGGTAGAGGATGAAGAGAGTGTGAGGCGGTGGTAGAGAATGAAGAGAGTGTGGGGCAGTAGTAAAGGATGGAGAGGGTGTGGGGCAGTAGTAAAGGATGGAGAGGGTGTGGGGCAGTAGTAAAGGATGGAGAGGGTGTGGGGCAGTGGTAGAAGATGGAGAGAGTGTGGGGCAGTAGTAAAGGATGGAGAGAGTGTGGGGCAGTGGTAGAAGATGGAGAGAGTGTGGGGCGGTGGTAGAGGATGGAGAGAGTGTGAGGCGGTGGTAGAGAATGAAGAGAGTGTGGGGCAGTAGTAAAGGATGGAGAGGGTGTGGGGCAGTGGTAGAAGATGGAGAGAGTGTGGGGCAGTAGTAAAGGATGGAGAGGGTGTGGGGCAGTGGTAGAAGATGGAGAGAGTGTGGGGCGGTGGTAGAGGATGGAGAGAGTGTGAGGCGGTGGTAGAGAATGAAGAGAGTGTGGGGCAGTAGTAAAGGATGGAGAGAGTGTGAGGCGGTGGTAGAGAATGAAGAGAGTGTGGGGCAGTAGTAAAGGATGGAGAGGGTGTGGGGCAGTGGTAGAAGATGGAGAGAGTGTGGAGCGGTGGTAGAGGATGGAGAGAGTGTGAGGCGGTGGTAGAGAATGAAGAGAGTGTGGGGTAGTGGTAAAGGATGGAGAGGGTGTGGGGCAGTGGTAGAGGATGGAGAGAGTGTGGGGCAGTAGTAAAGGATGGAGAGGGTGTGGGGCAGTGGTAGAAGATGGAGAGAGTGTGGGGCAGTAGTAAAGGATGGAGAGGGTGTGGGGCAGTGGTAGAAGATGGAGAGAGTGTGGGGCAGTAGTAGAGGATGGAGAGAGTGTGGGGCAGTAGTAGAGCATGGAGAGAGTGTGGGGCAGTAGTAAAGGATGGAGAGAGTGTGGGGCAGTAGTAAAGGATGGAGAGAGTGTGGGGCAGTGGTAGAGGATGGAAAGAGTGTGGGGCAGAAGTAGAGGATGGAGAGAGTGTGGGGCAGTAGTAAAGGATGGAGAGGGTGTGGGGCAGTGGTAGAGGATGGAGAGAGTGTGGGGCAGTAGTAAAGGATGGAGAGAGTTTGAGGCGGTGGTAGAGGATGAAGAGAGTGTGGGGCAGTAGTAAAGGATGGAGAGGGTGTGGGGCAGTGGTAGAAGATGGAGAGAGTGTGGGGCGGTGGTAGAGGATGGAGAGAGTGTGGGGCAGTAGTAAAGGATGGAGAGGGTGTGGGGCAGTGGTAGAGGATGGAGAGAGTGTGGGGCAGTAGTAAAGGATGGAGAGGGTGTGGGGCAGTGGTAGAGGATGGAGAGAGTGTGGGGCAGTAGTAAAGGATGGAGGGGGTGTGGGGCAGTGGTAGAAGATGGAGAGAGTGTGGGGCAGTAGTAAAGGATGGAGAGAGTGTGGGGCGTTGGTAGAGGATGAAGAGAGTGTGGGGCAGTAGTAAAGGATGGAGAGGGTGTGGGGCAGTGGTAGAAGATGGAGAGAGTGTGGGGCGGTGGTAGAGGATGGAGAGAGTGTGAGGCGGTGGTAGAGAATGAAGAGAGTGTGGGGCAGTAGTAAAGGATGGAGAGGGTGTGGGGCAGTGGTAGAAGATGGAGAGAGTGTGGGGCGGTGGTAGAGGATGGAGAGAGTGTGAGGCGGTGGTAGAGAATGAAGAGGGTGTGGGGCAGTAGTAAAGGATGGAGAGGGTGTGGGGCAGTGGTAGAGGATGGAGAGAGTGTGGGGCAGTGGTAGAAGATGGAGAGAGTGTGGGGCAGTAGTAAAGGATGGAGAGGGTGTGGGGCAGTGGTAGAAGATGGAGAGAGTGTGGGGCAGTAGTAGAGGATGGAGAGAGTGTGGGGCAGTAGTAAAGGATGGAGAGGGTGTGGGGCAGTGGTAGAAGATGGAGAGAGTGTGGGGCAGTAGTAGAGGATGGAGAGAGTGTGGGGCAGTAGTAGAGGATGGAGAGAGTGTGGGGCAATAGTAGAAGATGGAGAGAGTGTGGGGCAGTGGTAGAAGATGGAGAGAGTGTGGGGCAGTAGTAGAGGATGGAGAGAGTGTCGGGCAGTAGTAAAGGATGGAGAGAGTGTGGGGCAGAAGTAGAGGATGGAGAGAGTGTGGGGCAGTAGTAAAGGATGGAGAGGGTGTGGGGCAGTGGTAGAAGATGGAGAGAGTGTGGGGCGGTGGTAGAGGATGGAGAGAGTGTGGGGCAGTAGTAAAGGATGGAGAGGGTGTGGGGCAGTGGTAGAGGATGGAGAGAGTGTGGGGCAGTAGTAAAGGATGGAGAGGGTGTGGGGCAGTGGTAGAGGATGGAGAGAGTGTGGGGCAGTAGTAAAGGATGGAGGGGTGTGGGGCAGTGGTAGAAGATGGAGAGAGTGTGGGGCAGTAGTAAAGGATGGAGAGAGTGTGGGGCGTTGGTAGAGGATGAGAGAGTGTGGGGCAGTAGTAAAGGATGGAGAGGGTGTGGGGCAGTGGTAGAAGATGGAGAGAGTGTGGGGCGGTGGTAGAGGATGGAGAGAGTGTGAGGCGGTGGTAGAGAATGAGAGAGTGTGGGGCAGTAGTAAAGGATGGAGAGGGTGTGGGGCAGTGGTAGAGATGGAGAGAGTGTGGGGCGGTGGTAGAGGATGGAGAGAGTGTGAGGGGTGGTAGAGAATGAAGAGGGTGTGGGGCAGTAGTAAGGATGGAGAGGGTGTGGGGCAGTGGTAGAGGATGGAGAGAGTGTGGGGCAGTGGTAGAAGATGGAGAGAGTGTGGGGCAGTAGTAAAGGATGGAGAGGGTGTGGGGCAGTGGTAGAAGATGGAGAGAGTGTGGGGCAGTAGTAGAGGATGGAGAGAGTGTGGGCAGTAGTAAAGGATGGAGAGGGTGTGGGGCAGTGGTAGAAGATGGAGAGAGTGTGGGCAGTAGTAGAGGATGGAGAGAGTGTGGGGCAGTAGTAGAGGATGGAGAGAGTGTGGGGCAATAGTAGAAGATGGAGAGAGTGTGGGGCAGTGGTAGAAGATGGAGAGAGTGTGGGGCAGTAGTAGAGGATGGAGAGAGTGTCGGGCAGTAGTAAAGGATGGAGAGAGTGTGGGGCAGAAGTAGAGGATGGAGAGAGTGTGGGGCAGTAGTAAAGGATGGAGAGGGTGTGGGGCAGTGGTAGAGGATGGAGAGAGTGTGGGGCAGAAGTAGAGGATGGAGAGAGTGTGGGGCAGTAGTAAAGGATGGAGAGGGTGTGGGGCGGTGGTAGAGGATGGAGAGAGTGTGGGGCAGAAGTAGAGGATGGAGAGAGTGTGGGGCAGTAGTAAAGGATGGAGAGGGTGTGGGGCAGTGGTAGAGGATGGAGAGAGTGTGGGGCAGAAGTAGAGGATGGAGAGAGTGTGGGGAGAGTAGAGGATGGAGGAGTGTGGGGGGGGGAGGGGGGGGGGGGGGGGGGGGGGGGGGGGGGGGGGGGGGGGGGGGGGGGGTGGGGGGGTGGGGGAGTGGGAGGGAGAGTGTGGGGCAGTAGTAGAGGATGGAGAGAGTGTGGGGCAGAAGTAGAGGATGGAGAGAGTGTGGGGCAGAAGTAGAGGATGGAGAGTAAAGAAATGTCTCTGGAACACTGGGATTCTAGTTATTGTCACTACAACATGACTAAAATTGTATTAATCTACATATTTTAGCCAGAGGTTATACAGTGGAACGTCCCTGTAATGTGTGATTTAATGTGACTATTATTAGTTAATCGAGTGCAATATGTTGTGCAACCAGCGCATGTCATATTTTCCTGAGCCTGGGTAAAAGACGTGGCTTTGGAATGTGCTGGTTTTCTGACCGGCATTGGCCTAGACACCACAGTGATGGTGCGTAGCATCGCCCTTCGCGGATTTGATCAGGTACTACGCCAAAACCAAAAAAAATCTGTGATGTGAATTTTTTTTCCACCTTTTATCTGTGACTTTCTGTAATGCGGTATTACACTAGTCACTGATCTTCATGATGAATTCTCAATTCTGATTGGTCACAAACTGTTCCTTTATTATATATAATAGAAACTGGTTCATGTGGTGGCTCTCGTTTCTATGGTATACGATTCATCACGTAATCTAAAATAAATAATAAGACTAGCAAAGCGTACAATATCCACAACACGGTAAAGTTTAATACCGATATTTACAGCGTGTAATCGTTCTCAGCTTATTGTATCGTTAATATACGGCCCCTTTTCTTTCTTTCTTTCTTTCTTTCTTTCTTTCTTTCTTTCTTTTTCTTCAGTAATAGTTTTTAAATAAAGCTATAGTGTCTGTACATGCCTGTTTGGCAGGAAGCTCTATCCATTTGGGACAGAGTTGAACTCCAGCGGATGAAACCTGTCCGTTTTTAAGAACATGCTTTGAGAGAATTTCACGTGCCCAATTCCTAGCTGCTGTGTATTGAGTCACCTCGGACGCATCAAAACAGGAGAACAGACCTGACCAGACCTGTTTCACGTCCTTGTTTTGGGTTCCTGTATCTGTAATTATTGGTTTCAGACTAATGCCATTGTATAATCAAGCTGCCATCACTGATGTAAAGTAATGCAAAGGTGTGAGACGATTGCAAATTTTATTTAAATAAATTTTTTTTTTATAATTTTTTTTTTTTATTAAATTATCCAGAGGTTTCAGTTTTATGGAACGTCTTCTAAAAAAAATTGTATTGATAGTGGTTTAATAAATGAGTGAGCGCATTGTGAGTTTGCAGACTTTTCGATCATTTAAATAAAAAATAATAATAAATGATCAATCACTTTTAATTTTATAAAAATTCTTGTCTTATAAATGTAAAATTGGAGTAGATTTGATCTTTTGGTTCATCATGCCGCAGTCCTGAAGTGAAAATTTGTAAAAGAAAATTGTGTGAAAATAATTTGTGCAAAATTTATACAAATCTTCACTTGAAATGACATTTTAGAAAAAAAAAATTATTCATATATCATGCAGTTTTAATTTTTTTAAATTAAAAAAAAGTTAACAAAAACTTTTTTTTGTCATTTTGCATGAAAAACTTTTTAAAATTTTTTCCTCCAATGCTTCCTGCAGCAAATGGCTGGTTTGGTGACTGATCACATAGAGGCACACGGGACTCGTTTCTGCTGGGGCTACGTTCCTAAGAAGGTGGAGAAACTTCCATCAGGACTTCTACAGGTCACCTGGACAGATACACAGAGCCAGCAGGAACATCAGGACACGTTCAGCACGGTGCTGTGGGCTGTAGGTGAGACCAGAACTCAGGTTTATATACTGCACCAGTTTTTAACGGTGAAATGTTTTGATACACGTGACAACAGACGGAAGAATGAACAACTAACGATGGATGTCACAAAGCAGATTTACAGAAATAAATTAGGGCAGAAGTGACGATCAGTGAAATGACTTCTAATAAAACGTGTAAAATCAGATTTAAGGGTTTTTTTTGTTTTTGTTTTTTTAAGCACAATTTTCAGGTAACTTTTTACAGGTAATTTATTTGAGTGCTTGTTGCTTTTCTTTAGTGGCCCTGTGCCTTTAATTCTGCTGCTCCTCTCATGTGCAACCCCCCGTTTTTATTCTTAAATCCGTCAACATTTGGTGTTTTTTTTTTTTTTTTCTTTCTTTCTTTATCAAATCTTGCATTTAAACACCCAGAGCGAACTGCTGCGTCAGCACACCGAGGACTATCATTTCTGACAACAACATAATAAAGCGAGAGCAGGAATCATCAGGGGACGTGTTAATCACCAGCTCAGGATGCAGCAGGGTTCTGTGGGTCGCCATATTCCCCTGCTTCACTTCACCTTTTCCCTCCTTTTCCTCTTATTCCGTAATGTTCTGTTCATCCCTCAGCATATGTGTGTGTGTGTGTGTGTGTGTGTGTGTGTGTGTGTGTGTGTGTGTGTGTGTGTGTGTGTGTGTGTGTGTGTGTGTGTGTGTGTGTGTGTCCTTAAGGTCCACACGTGTCCACATTGTCTTTTTCTGTTGTTCCGGTTGAAGTTTATTTATTGCCAGTTGAACGATGTTTCCCTGAAGATGATGATGATGATGATTTGGCCTCAGAGTATGATGAGGTCATAGCAGATGTCTTTACAGTATTAAAAGCAACAGCAGCTTAGAAGCAAAGAAAAGAAAAAATATATATATTTCTTTCTTTCTTTTTTTTTCCTGATGCTTCATATTCTTTCTCTCTCTCCGGAAACGCACAAAAGCATTCGCCATTCACTCAGAGCACTGGAATTTTCTGGGCCAGATGACTCCCCTCTCCATCCTGGCTCCACTCTTCCTCTTTCGCAGGTGTCTGATGGAGGGCAGGAAAGAGCAGATTTCCTCTAACATTCAGCCTTCTATTGCTCCCATGCCAGTAATACACACTGGCACTCTGTCCATTTTACAGTCCAGCCTGCTGAGACACGTTTTAGCTTCTCTGTACTTTTAGATCGATGAACAAACATCAACTTGTGGTGCAAAAAAAGTGAACGTCATAAGCAGTGAAACAGCAGAAGAGTGAAAGCCGTTAAAGTGGCAGTGCATATGTTAGTCACGTTCTTTACAGAAATCAGATCCCGATCCCTCTAGAGATGTACCAGCTCCAGTAATAAAGATTTATAATCACACTGCCCGTGTCGCCCAGATGAGCATGGGTTCCCCTTTTGAGTCTGGTTCCTCTCAAGGTTTCTATTTCTCATGAATCTTCTGCTAAAAAAAAAAACAAAGTTTCAAATCATGGCTTTGATCCATGACGGAGATCAAGGCAGGACAAGGAAAGAAGACCAAAGTGCTAAATGATTGTGTTTGTCCTCGGCAGAGTAAAATCGAGGACATTGTTACTTTCTTCTGAGGAGTTCTTGTGTTTTTTTTTATTGTGCCTGTAGACAAAGGCACCCTTTCACTACAAGTTCTTATCATACAGACATGGGGGAGGTGTGTGTGTGTGTGTGTGTGTGTGTGTGTGTGTGTGTGTGTGTGTGTGTGTGTGTGTGTGTGTGTGTGTGTGTGTGTGTGTGTGTGTGTGTGAGTGAGTGAGAAAGAGATTTATTTACTCCACTTATGTATTCAACTTTCTGCAGACTTTCAGCAGCTTTTTTTTTTTTTGATAGATTTTTCGCCTCATATTGTAAATTTTTCGACTTTAAATATGTTCTTTGCTTTGAAGTCTTCACCTGTAAATTGCGGTAATAACTATTAGTGTTGTGATAAGTTACTTGGAGAAACGTATTTGCGTATAGTCATTTTTTACATTACGGAGTGTGGGGTTTTGTAGGTAGACCCAGTGTTTTGCTGCCACTTTCTTTTTCACTCATTGCGAGATGATCTTTGCCATATTGCCCACTGGCATCTGGCCTGATTGAAATGCTGTGTGCGTGTGTGCGCGTCTCTGTTGGAGGAAGTTGTTCTTGGGGTTTGGGCAGGAAGTCAGTGCTCTGGAGTTTGTTGTATTTGTTGGTTGATAGCATCAGCGAGGTACCTCTGGGTTCCTCAGCCTAAACACTGTTTATTGTGATTCCTGTGTGTGTGTGTGTGTGGGGGGTTGAGCGCCGACAGCCGTCTCTCAGCCTTCTGACAGGAAGTGTCAGAATTGACGGTATAGGCCCCCAGGTGGCTGATGGGATACACATCGTTGTCCACTCATTAGTCATGCACATTCACTCTGCTAATTCCAGCTGTGTAGATGTTTTGTTCAAAGAAAGGAGTTCGGAACATAACATCAAACAGCAGCAACATTTCTCTAAATAGATACAGAGGCCATGTCTACTTCACTTGGACTGACTGGCACAGAGGCCACACCTCCTTACATTTATATTTATGGCATTTGGCAGACGCCCTTATCCAGAGCGACATTTCTCATTCATACATCTGAGCAGCTATAGGGTTAAGGGCCTTGCTCAGGGGCCCAGGAGCAGCAGCTTAGTGGGGCTGGAATGTGAACTCATGACCTTCAGATCCAACGTCCAATTAATCACTTTGCCTTAACTACTAAGCTGCCACCTTCCTCTCCTTTTTAATGGGACTGACTGGCATAGTGACCACACCTTCTTTTATTATAACTAAGTTCAGAGGCCACACCGCCTTTTATTATAACTAATAAGTTCGAAAACCACACCTCCTTTTATTGTAACTAATTGGTTCGAAGGCCACACCTCCTTTTATTGTAACTAATTGGTTTGTAGGCCACACCCACTTTATTGTAACTTATTGGTTCGGAGGCTACACCTCCTTTTATTGTAACTTATTGATTCAGAGGCCACACCTCCTTTTATTGTAACTAATTGGTTCAGAGGCCACACCTCATTTTATTGTAACTAATAGGCACATTGGCCACGCATTCTGATTCATACCAATGGTACCAAATCCACACACTATTTTTTTGTGACTGATAGGAACAGTGTCTATTTTACTGAAAATTACAGAGGCCACACCCTTTTGAATAATTAAATGTTCCTGTTTGTATCTGTAAAACAGGCGTATCTGTTAAGTTGCCACACCTTTTTTATTCTGCCAGTAAAAAATATAATATATAAATATATATATATAATGTATGTAAACATTGTGTGTAAAATGTAACACGTGTGTAATATCAGGTCGAGCTCCTGAAACCGGAACGCTGAACCTGCAGAATGTCGGCGTACAGCTCAACACAAACACCGGCAAAATCATCGTAGCTGATGATGAGAGAACATCAGTGCCCAATATTTACGCCATCGGAGACATCGCACAGGTACTAAACACACACACACACGTGCACACACAAACAAACGTGCACACACTCGTACACACGCTCGCACTCGTGCGCACACACATACACTCAGAAACACCCCACTACATTTCTGACACAGCTTGCAGGCTGATCATATATCCGGAATTGTCAATCATCTCAAGCACCTCTGTGATTTCTGGAACACACACCCATATACACACACACACACACACACACACACACACACACACACACACTGACTGGCTGCTTCAGCCTTTACAGCTGACGGCACTTGTCTTCTTTCATACCTGCCAGTGCGGCTCACTTTTTTTTTTCCTTTTTTTTAAAAAATAAATTAAACACACCTGGCATTACAGAAATAAAAGCTTTACAGCACAGCTGCCTATGAGCAAACCTTCATCTCCTGCACACACACACACACACACACCCACATACACACACACACACACACACACACACACACACACACTTGTAAACACACACTTACTTCTTCTGTCTATTTGTCTGACGCAACCAACCGCTAATCTGCTCTTTCCTTCATGCTCCTCGCTCTCTCTCTCTCTCTCTCTCTCTCTCTAGAGGAAATCTTTGTGTTATCTCTCTCTTTGTCTCTTTCTGTCTGCCTGTCTGTCTGCTATCCATCTGTCTGTGTCATCATTTTCTCTTTCTGTCTGTCACTCAATCATTTTTGTTGTGTGCCGGATGATGTCTGTCGGATGTTTCTTGGCGTCGGCGAAGGTGCAGGTTTGAGAAGGTGTGAGTCAGTGTGCTGAAGCGTTCGCCTGCAGCTTTTCCTGTCTTGTCTGTCTGTCTGTCTGTGATGTCTGTCTGTCTGTCTTTCTCACTCTATCTGTCTGTCTCTTCCTCTCTAATCCTCAGCGTGACTGACACTGACATTATGTTCCAGTGATAACCATCTCCTGAGCGTGTCAGATCTTCCCGATCAAACTGTTTACCCACACATCCGTCTATAACGCAGCCACCGCATTGGGGGGGGTGTGTGTGTGTGTGTGTGTGTGTGTGTGTGTGTGTGTATATATACAGTGGAATGTGTGTTTGAATGAATGTGTGAATTGAAGGAGGGTTTACTGCTACACAATATACACCGTCTGGTGGATGAATCAGATTATTCTTCATGTAAATGTGGCTCAGGCGAATGTCAAGGGTTTTTGACAGTTATATATTAGTCTGTATGTATTTAGCATATGCTCAAGCAGGTGTGTGTGTGTGTGTGTGTGTGTGTGTGTGTGTGTGTGTGTGTGTGTGTGTGTGTGTGTGTGTGTGTATTTCAGGGTCGTCCTGAGCTCACCCCTACAGCGATCAAAGCAGGGAAACTCCTTGCTCGGCGATTAGCCGGACACTCCAAGCAGCTCATGAACTATGACAACGTGAGTCCAACCAAGCAACACGTGCATTGACTTTATTAATTAATGAATTTATTTATTTATTTGATTTTTTTAAAATGACGACAGCATTTTTATCCATTTCTAGTTACAATTTCCGAGATTCAATACTCAAGATTTTTATTTGTCACAAACAGTTATATGCAGAATACAATTTGAAGAGAAATAAAGACTCTATCGGCTACTCAGCAGACAGACAGACAGACAGACAGACAGACAGACAGACAGACAGGCTGGCTTCTGGGGTTTACTTGCAGTTTAGAGGCTAAATTAATGGTTAATAAATTTTTCATTTCAATTCAAATTGCTTTATTGCCATGACAAAGAAACTTTGTATTGCCAAAGCATTAAGAACAACACAAGGAAGTGAGAACATCTAAAGAACATCTACAGTCATTTGACAAATTCTGAAATTAAAATTGAAAGTTAGATGTGTAGATTTGATGCTTATTGGTTGGTTGTGTCTTGTTTATGGTTGTCCCTCAGGAGATGGCAAGATGCTACATGGATTGGCATGCTTCATCTTCTCAAAGTTAATAAGACTGAGTTTATTATAGAAATAATGAGAAATTTCACATGAAGAAGTTTGGTTTGGTTTGTTTAAAAAAATATATATTTTCCAACTTTTTTTGTCCCCTCACTATAGCTGTAGTGTTTATGTATAAATACTGTTACTGGGCCAAAAAATGAAGTGGGTTTATGATTTGCATACGCATTTTTGTACTGGTAGCAATAATTCCCTAATTATGCATCATTAGCCTCTTGGGAATGAACATTTTTAGGAAAATAAAAGGATTTTTTCAGACAAAAAATATTCCAGAGCAACATTGAGTGTCACAATGTTATAATTTGGGGGGGGTGTGTGTGTGTTTGTTTCAGGTGCCTACCACAGTGTTTACTCCTCTGGAGTACGGATGTGTCGGTTTATCTGAAGAAGAAGCCGAGAGACGACATGGCATCGACAATATAGAGGTATGATTAACTTTTTATGTGTGTGTCTGAGCGTGTGTCAGTGTGTGTGTTTGTGTTTATGCATGTACTCCTACACACCCCGGCCCACTCACACCTGTGCATCAATGAATCCCGAACCCTTCTTCATTGACTGACGGCTGAGTAGAGGCTCTGATTGATGCACACAGAGCCTGACGACAGACGAGCGCCAGTCAAAGCGCCGCCCGTGACAGCTGTGTGTCCGGGGCTGCCTGCATCGGCATGCTCTCTCGCCCGAGTCTGAGACGAATCTGAGGAGGGTTTTTTCTTCTCTTATTGATGATTTAAGTGGCATGGGGGGGTCATTATGAGAGCAGAATGTCCTTGAAGGTGGCAAAGAAGAAACAGCCAAAAACGTCATGCCTGAAGAGGTGGGATGATGGGGAACTGTCAGGTATGCCAAAATAAATAAAAAAAACCAACGTCTGGAATGCCACTCGGGTGTGATCGATGTGCTGTGGTGTAGTAACAGATCTTTAAAACTAACGTACCGAATTTGATCTTCAGTAGTGTAATGACTGACTGTCACAGTTCTCAGTTTAAACGTTGACAGTCAGAGAGCACAAAATCACCATGATTGTCTGTCTGTCTGTCTGTCTGTCTGTCTGTCTGAGGTCGACTTATACATCGAAATAGTAGTTGTTTGTTGAAACTATTGGTAAACAATCAATACAGATAGTTTTTCCGGGTTGCTAAATGGCTGAGAAGTCATTATAAGCTGCCTCTACAGAGGTATCAGTGACGCTATGTGCTGTTTGTTTTTACACGTGAGACTGCATGCTGCACGGAGAGCACTATCATACATTTATTAATTATCATATATGTTTTATATAATTATGTTTATTAATATATTCATATTTATTTCATTTGGCAGATTTTCATAAATTAGTTTCTTTTATTTTTATTTTTTATTTTTTATTTTTTTGAATGAAGTTCAGTACTATTTGACATGGATTTTTTTTTTGTTTTTATTTTTATCCAGTATCCATTTTAAAAACAATTAATCGGTTATTGCCAAGTATGATCTAATCATCATCAGTAAAATCACACACACACACACACACACACACACACACACACACACACACACACTACATACATACATACACATGCACAGGGAAGAAATGCAAAACATACAATTGCTTGTTGTTTTTTATTGACGCAGTTTATTACCAATAACATTTGTTATCATCAACATTCAAACAGTGTACATTTTTAAAACAATTTAAATAAAATGCCTGCTTGGTTAAATAATATTAAAAATAATATTTTATAAAAATAAAATACAATAAATCAAATGAATGCAATACACTTTTATTATATTGATTGAACTGAGTAATCAAATAAATTGGAACAAATTAATTTTAATTTTAATTATTATTAATTAGCTTGATTTTTTGCTTGCCAGGTGTTTCATGCTTTCTACAAACCTCTGGAGTTCACTATAGCCGAGAGAGACGCCAGTCAGTGCTACATTAAGGTGAAGACTTTGAAATTTCTAACCAAATTTTTCCAATCAACTGCTGGGAATTCTTTTTTTTATTATTATTATTATTTTTTATTTATTTCTTTTTTTTTCTCACAAATGAGATCATCAAAATAATATCCAATATAATACAATATTTAAATTTGAATATAAAGATAACCTGAGTAAATGAAAAATGCAGTTTTTAAATTTCCTTTATTGAGGGGGAAAAAAGTTTGTCCAAACCTGCCTGGCTCTATGTAAAAAAGTAAGTGCCCCCCTAATGTCAAGTCATAGAATCTCAATCGGATTGAAGTGCGGACTTTGACTAGGCCACATCAAAATGTTTATTTATTTATTTATTGTTTTTTCACATAGGGCAGGTTTGGACAAGTTTTTCCCCCTTTTATTATTTAATCATTTAAAAACTACATTTTGTATTTACTCTTTATGAAATATTAAGTTTTTTCTTCATGGTCTCAATCATTTAAATGTGAAATATGTAAAAAAAAAATAAATAAATAAAATTAAGTAAATATTTTTTACAGCACTGTGTGTAAATGTATGTACAGTATCTCACAAAAGTAAGTGCACCTCACATTTCTCACAAACTGCAGAAATGAAATGTTAATATATTTTAGCGTTTATATTTTATGTGTTTTATGTAGCATGTTCTTTAAACATAACTCAACACACAGACATTATTGTCTAAATAACTGGCAATAAAAGTGAGTACACCCTCAGTGAACATGTCAAAACTGTGTCCAAAGGGTGAATATTGTGTGTGAGCAGCATCGTTATCCAGCACTGCTTTAATCCTCCTGGGTGTGGAATTCACCAGAGCTGCACAGGTTGTTGCTGGGATCCTCTTCCACGCCTCAATAATGACATCACGGAGCTGCTGGATGTAAAACACATGGAGCTTCTCCACCTTCTGCTTGAGGATCCCCACAGGTGCTCAATAAGGTTCAGGTCTGGAGACAAACTTACCACTCCTTCATCCTCATCAAAGCAAACTGCTGTTCGGCCCAGTTTCTAAAGGGAGGGCGTCATGTTCTGCTTCTTAATGTCACAGTACATGTTTGAATCCATGTTTCCCTCAATGAACTGCGGCTCCACAGTACCAGCAGCACTCATGACCCAGACCACTCAGCCCCAGACCATGATGCTACCACCACCATGATTCACTGTAGGCAAGACACAATGTTCTTGGTTCTCCTCATCAGGGCGTCACCACACCTGCTGGACACCATCTGAGCCAAACACGTTTATCTTTATCTCATCAGACCACAGGACATGGTTCAAGTAATTCATGCTCTTGGACAGGTTGTTCTTCAGCAAACTGTTTGTGGACTTTCTTGTGAGCAGCTTCAGAAGAGGCTCCTTCTGGGACAACAGGCTGCAAACGGCCTTGTTGTAGTGTGTGGTGTACGATCTGAGCACTGACATGCAGACCTTCTGTATAGTATTGTGCGTTGAAAAGATAATAAAATGGATGCTGAAATGTGAGGGGTGCACTAACTTTTGTGAGATACTGCATGTGTGTATATAGAGTATATAGGGGTTTGTGTAAACCTTTATCTCTCCTGTCAGGTGGTGTGTGAGCGAGAACAACCACAGCGAGTGTTAGGGCTACACTTTACAGGCCCCAACGCTGGAGAAGTGATCCAAGGGTTTGCTCTCGGCCTCCAGTGAGTAATTTTATCCTCCTTTCTATTAAATAACAACACAGAAAAGTCATAATACAGAGCCGTTTGTTGCTGTATGCCTCATGCATCACTACTATCATTTCGTAAGAGAGAAATGGAGAACAAAATTTTCTTATCAAGATGAATAAATGCTGAACAGGCCACGCCCACAATTAACTCCTCAGTCGCTGATGTAAAACACAGGCTAATCTGGCGTTCGATTCATGTAAATTAGCTTCTTGCTAAGTGCAGACAAGAAGCTGATCAGCACCAGAACTCCAGCACAAAGGTATCAAGAAAAACCATCACACCTTTTTTTTTTTTTTTTTTTTTTTTTTTATTGACTGCTGTTTTTTTGTGTGTTCATTGTTTTTATCGCAGGTGCGGGTTTTCCTACTCTCAGCTTTGCGACACTGTGGGTATCCACCCCACCTGCGCCGAAGAGCTCACCAAACTGCACATCACCAAGCGTTCAGGTCTGGACGCCACGGTAACCGGCTGCTGAGGTTAAACATCCCCCTGTACCTTAAAAACTTTGAACACACCTCCTCAGACCCCTGACAATGCAACATAAAAACAGGAAGTGATGTAGCAGGCTGTGATGCTCTTATTTCCAGGGTTCGTCTCAACCGCGGCCTGTCATGACCTTGCTAATCTTTCTTTCAGACAGACCCTCATCATAAGCAGTGTTTGCGAGTTTTTTTTCCAGCTCCACAATAAGACTCTGGAGAAGCGACGTTAAACCACAACACAGGCTCATAAATCAGGATTACGGCTTCATTACCGCGCGTTGAAATGAAAGTCGCAAGAGAACGTAGCGTTTTTTTGTTTTTTTTTTCTCTCTTCCAAAACATTTTCTCCGAATATTGTTCTTTCTCCGGCTGTACTTCCTGTCCATTACTCATTCTCCGCAGCTGACACTGATGGATGGGCTCAGTCCGTCGCCACGGTGATGCACTCCCGAGTTCCCAGGGAAACGCACGAACACCGGGCGAGCAGCGTGTCAATCAAAACCTCGGGTCGAGAGAGAGAGCTTGTTTAAAGCTTCTTTTTTTTTTCTTTTGTGACTACAGAGGTTTTTCTGCAGAGCACACAGAGAAAACACACATGCTCCTTCTCCATGCTGGAGCAACTTGATCACCAGAGATAAAGGCTGTTTTTATAAATACCACCATACGCCTGAAGGGGCCAGTATTCCCCTCCTTTTCCCCACAGTTTTTATCCCAGCTGAGCTACAGGGACTCTGGGTTGCTTTGGACTGACAGTTTACAGCCTAATTAGGTTAAAGTAGTGTTTAAGATGGTCATGATGCTTATTAGTGGCCTTTTATTTTGACACTGAGGGCAACATTAGCTTTTTTTTCTATTTTCATGGTAGTTTGCATTTAATGATTTAATAGTCTTTGAACTTCAGGTTACTTTTAAATGCATTCCGGAATCCAATTCATGCACGTAGAACGACGTTCGTTACGTTACAAACCACCGGAAAGCACCAGAAATCACGAACAGATTTTTTTTTTTTTTTTTTATTGCTACACGATACAACAACATTTTCTTAGTTCAACTGCAGCTGCATCACTGCATTACATTAACAAATAAACTTTCATCTCGTCTTTCAACCTTCAGACTTGCTTCTAAATGCCTTCGGAACGCTACTCTGGGCTTCTTTCAAGGGCGAAAAACACCACGTTTCTTTACGAACGCCATTACAGACTAGCAGAAACCATTAGAAATCTCGAACACTTTCAAACCTTTTTTTTTTTTTTTTTTTTCCCCCAAGCAGAATTTTTTTGAGAAATTTTGCAGGCCATCAGTGCATTACATTAACATAAAAACTTTCACCTCATCGTTCAACTTTCAACATTACAACAGGCTTCATTTTTTTCTCCCCGTGGTCAGAAACACGCTCAGAGAAGGTTGAAGGTTTGACCGAGCGAGTTTTGTGATTTCTTTTTTTTTTTTTTTTTTTTTTTTTTTTTTTTCTTTTAAACCCCAACAGAGAAGGTTTGTTTTTGTCTGATGTGCCTCAGCTCTCTGATTAATGAGGCTCGGAGTGTGTGTGACAGGCTGCTGCTGAGACTGAGACGGAGACGAGCAGCGCTACCAGGTTTATTTGGACCTGAGGAGGGAGTTTAGGGGTCTTGTGTTCATGTTTTTTAGGGACCGAGGGGGTGCTGACTGAAGAACCCTGACCCCAGTACACTACCATGTAACAATAACAGAATAGTTGTAATACACTCTCTCTCTCGCTCTTTCTCACACACACACACACACACACACACACACACACACACACACACACACACACACACACACATACACACACACACACACACACTAAAGGGCATGGAAGGACTGTGGACTGAGGTCTATATCTTCTTACAGGAGTGTGAAAATCCCTCTATATGTATTTCACAACATGTCCTTTCGGTTTCTGATTCCGGAGGCATTAAAAAGATCTCATTGGTTCTGCTAAGCTTCATTTAGACCACCATTTATTACATCAAATAGGTAAATGGCTGACTAGCTGACTACAAACCTCGCTTAATAGAGTATAGTGCAAAAATGAGTGCCCCCTCTTTCTGTTTTTCTGCTAAAAACTGGAGCAAAACAGCAGGCGAAAAACTTGAAAGCAAATTTTCCCCCAAAGCCGTTTAAAGGATGTAAAAGATGCAAGTTGTTGGAAAACTACGATGTCAGGCTCAGAAAAAGAGAACGCAAAGTTACACACACTGCACATCTTGTTGGCATCTTAAGATTTATCTTACTTTTTTTTCCCTCCCATTTGGTCCTGAGGGGATACAAACTTTTGCACTCGAATTTTTAAGTCGTTTTGCAGGCTAAAAAATCAGAACAAAATTTTTAAAGAACAACATGTTACCAGGACATGCTTTGCGAATGTGGCATTTCGGACACACGCACAACCTCCACACTCTCAGTTCCTGTTCTAACACACACACACACACACACACACACACATACACTGAGGGGTCAGGGTTGAGCTTCTCAGGGGGTCGGTTAATGAGGACCTGCACTAAAAGCCCTCGGAGGAGAAGGCAGGTCTGATGTGCTCCGACGTTCCCGCTTTGTGTTTGTACGTAGCAGTGGTTAATCTGATATAACGCTCTGTATCTGTATAATTTATGTGTAAAGAAATAAATGATGAAAGTGAACAGCGCCTCAGTTTCATTAATCATGCAGGGTGTGTGTCTGTGTCATCTCTTTTTCCCCGCCAACGTGTGTGAGGTCGGAGCTTCACGGGGGTCCGACTGTCGATATGAGCTCAGAAGAGGACTGTTTGTGTTATTGTGTGTGTGTGTGTGTGTGTGTGTGTGTGTGTGTGTGTGTGTCTCAGAGTTTGTGTGATATAAAGCCTTGGTCTGTCCATGTTTGTGCATATGTGTGTGTATGTGTGTCGTCGTGTTTGTTTCAGTACACACCTTTTTGTATTTGTGTGTGTTTTCTGTATGTTTGTCTGTCTCTTACTGTAACTGTGTGTATTTTTGCATGTACTATGTGTGTGGAAAACTAATGTTGTGTATTTGTGTGCCATAGCCGCACTTGCATACTGGTGCGCATCCACATGCCCACTGCCACATCCATATTTACTGTGTGTTTATACGGTATTGTACTGTAAATTGCTCTGGTTCGCTAGGTTGTGTACTGTAATTTGTAAAATTATTAACCAATTATAGTGTACTACTCTATACTGACCACCATTCTTTAAGACTCCTCGGTACGTGTGTGTGTGTGTGTGTGTGTGTGTGTGTGTGTGTGTGTGCGTGCGTGTGTGCGTGTGTATTTGTGCACCCCTTACATTTCAGCAACCATTTTAGTATCTTCTCAAGGAAAAAAAAAATTAATTAATTAAATCCTGCATATATTTTAGTCAATGTGTAGTTTGTCACATTGTCTTCTGAAAATAACAACATACAGCCATTATTTTCAAAATATCTGGCAACAAAAGTGATAACAGCTGTATGTGGTGTAAACATGCAAATCCACACGTCCTATTTATCATGTTCATGATTTTGTCTGTATTACAGAACCATACAAATGTGTGTATCTTGTATTAGAGCAGTTACAATCTGGTGCTTTGAGTCCAATTCTCACACTGACCACTGGATGTTCTACATGCACCTCATGGTAAAGAGTCTCTGAGGAATTAAGAATCAGAACTGTTGCTCTCCACTAAGATGCTGAGGCTGTAAGAAGATCAGAAACACCCTGAAACTGAGTTACAGTACAGTGTTAAGGGTCATACAGAGGTTTTTCATGTCGTGCTGTGCATCAGGTGCAGAGGCTGCTTCAAAAAACAGACGCATGAGTGCTGCAGCATTGCTTTAGAGGTTGCAGAAGCTCCGCTAGTCAGTGCTCAGACCGTACGCCACACACTGCAACAAGTCGGTTTGCAGGCCATCGTCCCAGAAGAAGCCTCTCCTGAAGCTACTTACAAGAAAGCATGCAAACAGTTTTCTGAAGAACAACCTGTCCAATATCATGAATTACTGGAACCATGTATAAGATTAACTTGTTTGTCTCAGACGCCCTGGTAAGGAAGACCAAGTAAATTGTCTTGCCCACAGTGAAGCATGGTGGTGGTAGCATAATGGTCTGGGGCTGCATGAGTGCTGCTGGTACTGTGGAGCTGCAGTTCATTGAGGGAAACATGGATTCCAACATGTACTGTGACATTCTGAAGACGACGCCCTCCCTTCAGAAACTGAGCTGAACAACAGTTTTTCAACATAACGACTCCAAACACACACCAAGATAAAAAAAGCCATGCTGGAGGTGATTGAGTGGCCAAGTATGGCTCCAGTCCTGATCCCTTTTGAGCACCTGTGGGGATCCCTAATGTCAGAACACGATTTGGTAGTAAGTAGAGTAGGCCATATGTACAGTACTGTAAAATGATGTTATAAAAATCTTTAAGTAGTATTTGTTCATTTTATGCCATTTGTATCATCTCTACACCATTTTGATTCACAAATTCTTTCTTTATCTTTCAAAATCGTGGAGATGGTTGTGCTGCCGGAAGCTGGTACACACTGTCGTACGCCGCGGCTTGTGGTTGTGAAGTCGACGACTACCTCTAATATATACATATATATATATATATATATATATATATATATATATATATATATATATATATATATAATATATCTGTACGTGTTAGTTTTTCTGTTGTGTGTCTTAACATGTTTGTGTGTCTGGTTTTCTTTCTTTGTATTAGTGACACACAGTGTCCTTTACTGTGTATTTGTTGTGTTACTTTGTCCGTTTGTCTGCAGTCTTTTTATTTATTATTATTATTTATTTTTAAAAATGTCTTTAAACTGTCAATGACTGTGTTTGTCTTTTGTAAAAGAGAGAGAAGGTCAGCTCCCCTCCCAGCATCACTGTTCCCTCTTTGACCCTATACACCAGTGTCCTGTCACTCAAGCGCATATCAACAATGGGGCAGATTGCATGATGTTTGTTTGCTTAGGGACGGGACTCTCATGCATCGCATCTCTCTTAAAACTTTCCCTCCTGAACGGCAAGCTTTTAGCGTCTCGTCCGTTCTCCCTGAAATGGAACAAATGTGTCTAAATCCGCCTTGAAATGCACTTAGCAGAACATGTCAACATGTCAGACTGCACTCGGGCCACGCTGCAAGCTTTAATCCGCCACCATTGTAGGCTGACGTTGCACCTTTCTTACTCAGCATGTGTGAGTCTCTACTGCAAAGACCCTCTGAGCTGCGTGTGGCTTTTTTACACAATTACACAGTTACAACCGATCTGCTTTGTGTAAACATCTGAGCTAAAGAGGACATTCATGTTTTTTCCTATGGTGCATCAGACTTTAGTCCCCATTTTCAGTGTGTTTAACTCGGAAATAGGAATTTGTAATTGTGTCCCTGTAAACGTCTGGATCTGTGTCTCTTTTTTGTAAAGTTTGTATCAGATTGCATTGTGGGATGGAACACTGTGTTGTTTCTGTGAAAACGATGGCAGTCCATGTGCTGTTTGTTTATTCAGGGTTTCTCCGATTACAGGAGAGACATCAGGCTTCATTTTTTGGTATTTCGATTTAGCCATGTTTTGTTTGTTAGTGGACACCAGGTTTTACTAGACAAGTAAACATGGGATTGTGTGTTTAGAAGTGACTGAATGTGACATCAGACATTATTTATAGTGATTATTGTTTTAAAATGCTTTTTTCCTATCAAAGTTGCTACTGTGAGATTTTTTTTTTTTAAGCATTTTGTTCAAGGAGGTGTGGCCTTTGTGCCAATCAGGTCCCATAAAGGGAGCGGGACATTAGTTACCATCAGTTACTTCTCTTCAGTCCTAGTGAAGGTGTGTCCTCTCTAACTGTTGGTTTCTGTGGTGGAGGTGTGGCCTATGTTCCTGGTTAGTCTCAGTAAAGGAGGCGTGGCCTCTATCTGTTAGTCACAGTGAAGGAGGTGTGGCCTCTATCTGTTGGTCTCAATTAAGGAGGTGTGGCTTCTGTATCTGTTAGTCTCAGTGAAGGGGTGTGGCCCCTTTATCTGTTGGCCTCAGTGGAGGAGGTGTGGTTTCTGTACCCATTAGTTCCACTGAAGGAGGTGTGGCCTCTGTACCTGTTAGTTCCACTTAAGGAGGTGTGGTTTATGTAGCTGTTTGTCTCAGTGAAGTAGGTGTGGCCTCTGTCTGTGTGTTTTCTTTTTTATCTCTTTCATTTTAGGCTTTAGAAAACAGGGGTTAAGATTTGAGGCTTCAATCCTGGATCAGCTTCCAGTGTCCCCTACATGTGAAAGCTTTCTTCAGTTTGCTTGTCTGGGAAACAATTGCCCAAACCCAACATCTCCACTTCAACTTCAACAGGATGTTGCAGGAAATACACTCAAATTTGCAAGACAAAACTTTCTCCAGGAAAGTTGGGGAGCATGTACTCTATTTGAACTTTTTTAAACATTGCATATACTACTTGGGGGGAGTGGTAGCTCCAGTGGTTAAGGCACTGGATTACTGATCGGAAGGTCCGGGGTCCCTGGTATCGCCAAGCTGCCACTCTTTGACCCTTGAGCGAGGCCCTTAACCCTCTGTGCTCCAGGGGCACCGTATCATGGTCGACCCTGCGCTCTGACCCTAGTTTCCAAGCAAAACTGGGATATGTGAAGAGCAAATTTTACTGTGCTGTAATGTATATGTGACAAATAAAGGCTATTCTATTCTTTTCTATAAAAAACAGCAGTCCGTAGAAGTATCATTTTTAGAACCTTCTAACCTTAATACATAATCAATTACAGTCACAAACGTTTCTGTTGGGTAGCGACTGCTGACTGTTGGGTAGCAACATGACGACTTACGAAAACACTACAGCCGTGTTCTTCACTCCGAGTTCGGTAGTGCTACATTTTTTTTTCCATGTTTTGTTTTTCTGATATAGTTCCTAAGTTTTTGCGCCATCAAACGGTAAAAACGATAAAGAGTTCCACTCCGTCAGCGATGCCAGACTGGGAGTGAAGCTATGATGAGCGGTGGTTTGAATAAAGAGCTTCTTTTTCAGCATCAAAGGTCTGTGAAGGCAGATGGGAGGCAATGCAGATAAGCACGTGTGTGTTAGTGATGTGTGTGTAATATTGCTGCTTGAGACCTTGACTGTAAATGTCCTCAATTAATCACTGCTCTTCCACTGATTCTCCAGCTTCATGAACTGCGAGTCGATCCACACTTTTTCTGAAACATCTCTCTCACACAGTCTATCAGCACAAGGCCAAAGAGGTTCCCAAAGACAACACACTCAAGAGATAGCGAGCATCATGTTGTTGGTAATACCTGGCGTGCTTTGGGTACCAGTCTTACTCCTAGAGGGAAAAAAAAAATAGGTTTGCACTTTAGTCCTAAGATATATTTTCTGTCTAAAGAAAGCATCTATAGTTTTGGATCAGAACTAATTTGTCCTAAAACCTTCTAGTAAATCTGTTCACTCATCAGCCATCCTAGAAATGCTCTCATGGGGGGGTGTTTATTTAGCCAAATAAGTACAAGAACATAAACCAGAAACAGATTGACTAGAGAAGTGGTAAAGAAGTTTGACTTCTGATTGGAAATTTCCAGTCCCAAAACCACCAAGCTGCCACAGTGAATGTAAGTCACTTTGAAATCAATGTTAAAACAAGACAAAAATGTGAATAATGTGCCGTCTTTAGCACCACACAAACAAGCTCTGCAATTTCTCCCTGTGGTAGAATCTAACGGGGGCATTTTACAGTAACATTTTACCACCTTGACGACTATTTCATGATATAAGGTTTATCCTTCTGAAAAGGATTTTGGGGTGTGGCTACAAGATAATTACTGAGATCAGGCACTGATGTTGGTGTTCCAGTTCATCTCAAAGGTGGCCAGCGGCTAATTCAAGGTCGAGGCTAATTCAACCTCCACAAACCATGTCTTTCTCAGATCAGAACTGAAATTCTCAAAACTACTTGTTCGACCTTCACATCATATCGTTACGCCAAAGCAGTTCTTTTTGCTTTACACAAATTGCGGATTCTTTGGTACATTGAATTGTGTAAAAGTGTCTGCTGTTTCCTTATCAGCAATTACACATGTTTGTCTTGTTGATCAAAATATATTATACTGGTTTCCCCTGAATAGGTTTAACCCCCAAAACATTTTGGCATGAGTTTGTCATTGAACGTAAAATGGTTAAACCAGTTGTCAGAATCTGTAAAGTTAAAATTTCTGTAAACATTTTTTTTTGTAAATGTGTTAAATTGATGAATTGTGCAAATGAATTTTCATTGTCACTAATGAAGGGGAGTGAACGACTTCAGATCAACCAATGATCAACCAGTTCTCTAAAACAGGTCAAAGGTGAATCTCGTGAACCTTCAGTTGACAGGTGACGGAGCGAAACACAGAATTACAATTTCTAAAAATGGATGAACAACCAGAAAATGAAGAACACCAGTACAACGATCCATATCCCACATACAGTAACGCATTTGTGCTGTTGAAATTCATAGATGCCAAACAGAAGAAATTCAGCCTCGTGCAGTTTTAATCATTATGATCCAAACCGGGCGC
Organism: Silurus lanzhouensis; assembly: GCA_039877035.1. Classification (NCBI taxonomy): domain Eukaryota; kingdom Metazoa; phylum Chordata; class Actinopteri; order Siluriformes; family Siluridae; genus Silurus; species Silurus lanzhouensis. Next base: position 178,961 of record JBCEWE010000443.1, on the reverse strand, counting down.
CGTCACACTGACAACACGACTAAACATTGTGATGATTTTGTTTGTAAACAATGGCAAAAAGACTCGTTATTCTGATGGCAATGAGATGTTCATTGACACAAATACTTACTTTTGAGAGATGAACTGAGAAAAGTACAGGCTTTTGCAAGAAATCAGTTGTGTGGTGCTGTTTGTACACATTGTTTTGAGAAATGCACTGGTTTACAAATATTAAGAATGATTCGAGAAACGCTTCAGAGCAACTGAGAAAAACTGTAATGGAGCTGGCTTTGAGCACAGGACACTGTCATGCTGGAACAGGTTTGGGTCTACTAGTTGTAGTGAAGAGAATCTGTACTGCTCCAGTTACGAGACTGTTTTAAGTACTTTATTTAACTGTTTTTTTGCACACGATCACCTTCAAACTAGTCCCCTTGCACAGCAATACAGAGCTCCCAGTGTTCCTGGAATCTGGAATGTGTCCTGGAAGTCCTGGAAGATTCACGACGGATTTCCTCAACTGTGTCGAACGAAGCGCTGACCTTTTGAGCTGGATCTCCGTCTTTTGGAATAGGTCAAGTCCATAGGAGACAAATCTGGCGGTAGTGAGATCATGTGGATTGCTATCCGGCGATCGACATGCACAAGTTGCCTAATGGTTTTGACGGTGTCGTCGAAGGTCTTCCTGATCTCTTGTCGTCTTCCAGCAATATTCTCCCGCTCTTGAAAAGCATGTGCCACTCAAAACACCTCAAACAACTGGTTGCAGCATCACTGTATGTCAAATATATGTCATTTCAAACGTCTCTGTGGCAAATTAGCGCAGTTTCATGCAAATTTCACGTGTGCTCCGTTTAACTTGCTGTCCATGATGAAATCACAGACGTGGTAATGCATGTGCTAGAAATGGCACCAATTAGCACCATTCGTGTCGAAACCTTTTGATACCATCTTGTATAAACATGGACAAAATGTCTACTCTTTGATACTTAAGTGTCAAATTCATGTCCAATTTTACTATCCGATATGCAGTTCTGAGAGATCACGTAACCCTAGGATCTTTAATCACAATATCATCCATTAAAAAAAAGCTCTAACAGAAACACCCGCGGTTATTAGAAACTCTGCGAATTTTGCGTGAGATCTGGCAGGATGTTGTAGTTCCTGGATTTCCTCTTGCTTTGATGCAGACATTTCCCTCCAACACTCTTGATGACAGCACAGCTCTAATGTGGCTGAGGACAGATGTTTATCCATGAAATCGCAATCACAGGGAATCGGCCATGCTTCCTTAGCACTTCTGTGCGCTGATCTATGGCACAGAAATCTCTCAAGCCTTGCTAACACGTCCCCCCCCCCCCCCCCACACACACACACCCGAGTAATTTCACTACAGCACATTTTCAGAGGTTGAAGCAGACCACAGTAACGGACCTGTAACCTGAGCTAATGTTCTCCCACCGTGTATATGTGAGAGAGAAATGGCATTAGACAGTGTATCTAGGGATTTCTTTCCTCCACTTTCATCTACACAAACAATGTACCGGCCCCCTCCTTGGACCCAGGGAGAGCGTAAACGGAGACGGCACCAATAATTCATGGTGATGCGGCCCATGGCATCTGACCAGCCTGGGTTTTCACGCCCCCCCCCAATGGGGTCACGCTCTTGCCTTGTCCATTTGCTTTAATTGGCCCAGGCTGAAGTTAATATCCCATCACACTTCTAAAAGGCCAGATGACCTCATCATGGTATAGCTGATGACAAGAGTATTCCAAATGTTGGCTAACAAGCAACAGACAAGAACACGCATGGCTTGAGACGAAGGTCATAGATTGAAACCAACTCAAAAAGCAAACCCTTGTTTTCTAAAAATTGCTATTATTAATACATTATTCTGTAGCCTAAAATTTTTTTTTAATAAATACTATTATTTACATAGCACAAGACCAAGACTGGACAAGATCTGTCTTCTCACCGTGGACATTTTAAATATGAACGTAAATGTCACATTTTATTTCAGAAAAGTTGATAATCTGTGATAATTGCATTTAGTGGCTAGCTAAATTGAGAATGGTCTGCTGACATGTTGCTAGCCAAGCATGATCTATAGCTAATCCTCAAATTTATTACACAATCTTTCAAATCTTAACTATAATTGTAAAACAACTCGCTAACAGACGTTCTCCCGTGTTGATTCCTCAGTCATTAGAAAGAATTGGATACTAGCTTTTGGGACATTTTAACATTTTTCTAAACTTTAATTATAGCATTTCAGACACTAAACTGTAAGTTTCTAATGCTCCAGCAACACTATAATTTTCCCTTCAGGGTGTTTTAAGTCAGGCTTAATATTACAAAATTTATTTATTTTTTATCTTTCAAAATAATCCTGCATCTTATTTTTACAGGTTTTCTGTTATTAGTTTTATGAAATTATTTTTTTGTTGTTGTTGCTGTAGTTTAGAGATAGAGAAAACCCAGTACTGTATTATTGATCAATATGCTATTGGTCAATGATGTATTGTCTTAAAACTCGGTCTCACTCAGCACCTGTGAACATTTATAGTGTTCTCTCTCATTTTCAGAGCCCTGGAGAGCTGGTGTAGCCATCAGCCAAGCTAATCCAGGGCCTCCAAAGCGGTTTAAAACACTCTGGTTTCATCTAATCTTTTTTCCGCATAGACCCGAGCCTGAAACCTCGACCATGATAGGAATGGACAAATACAAGGTTTCTCTCTTGCTGCAGCTATGAAAGGCGACTGTGTGTTCAGGGGATTAAGAGCTTTTTTTTTTTTTTTTTTTCCCTCCCTCCTCTTTCTCATTTTGACCAAAAAGGATAAAGATTGAAAAAAAGACATTGTCTGTTTAGGATACTCAGTGTTTCGACATTGCAAGGGGCTCAGCAGTTTCATGTCTCCTCTTTTGTTACTTTCTGAAAGGGATGAACTAGGGACAAAGCTCTTGGGTCACTGAATGTCATTAAAACAGTCACTAGAATTGTGTTAGTATTAATAATAATTATTGATAATGAATAATTACAACTGATGAGAGCTGGAGTGATTTTGTGTGTGCATTATATAATATCTATATGTGTGTGTGTTTATATATATATATATATATATATATATATATATATATATATATATATATATATATATATATATATAAGTAAAAAAAATGGTTCGACTTGATTCAGTTCGATTGCGATTTTTATAAATGTATAAATTTAGGTTTTTATAAAAAATATTTACATTTAAGCAAACATAGCAGCATATGCTTCGCCCTCCAGTCGTAAAACGGTGCTCATCCATGCACCCACTGACACACACACACACACACACACACACACACACACACACACACACACACACATATATATATATATAAACACACTGAATTTTATACAACACTGTAAATTGCTGTTTTGCTAAATAACGTACTATAATGTATTAGATTTTTAACACATTACAGTATATAACCCTGTACTGATATCACCATTCTTCAAGACTTATGAGTGGGCTAGGTCGAGAATAAGAAAAAAAGAATCTCTCTCTCTCTCTCTCTCTCTCTCTCTCTCTCTCTCACACATTATATATTTATTTATATATATATATATATATATACACACACAAACATATATACAAATTAACACGTTAATAACGGTTTAATGCAAATTCATTTTAACAGCACTAACTATATGCTTTACTATAACTGTATAAAAATATAAATAAATAAATATAAAAGAAGCTAAATTAAAACCTTCAACACAACACATTTACAACATCGTTTCTTTACTCAGATATATATATATATATATATATATACAGTGGAACCTCGGGTTACGAATTTAATTCGTTCCGGTACTTTATTCGTAACCTGAAAAGTTCGTATCCCGATACAAATTTCCCCATAATAATGAACAGAAACTTCGGTAATTCGTTCTGGACAACTAAAAATATTACTTAAATAAAAATAAAGCCAATATTCACTAATATTATTTACTTTTAACATGTTATATTAAAATCATACCACATAAAAACATACAAAAGAGGAAAAGATCTTTAGCGGGTACTTTCCCTTTGAGAAGACTCGCTGCAGGAGACGACGTTCGTAGAAGGGGGAGGAGGGAGAGTTATTGTTTGGAAGGAGAATCTTATTATATTATATTATTTATATATTATTATATATTATATTATAGAATAATAAAGACAGTGTTATTAACACGAACGCTGAGACAATTGTTGCATTCGAGGGAAACTGAGAGCTGTTTCTTTAAGGCTACTATCAGTTGGTATTGAAGTCCAGAGTGAAATTCATTATGGGTATTGTACTTGGGAAAAGACTGTAACCCTGCTAATCTATCTTCATAAAAACAAGTCAAGTGGTTATGCATCGGCTAATGTTGTCCATCTCATCATTCCACGAGCATCAACTAACGAGTTGTTACGCTGCCGCCGGGAAAAGTTCAAGCGGATAAGTAACACGATGCTCTCGCTAGGGACACAGGACACTAACTGATGTGACGAGCTGTGTGGATGGAGCAAAAACAACCAACCTGCCTGCGATTTTTTGGTGAGCGACGTTCGTATCCCGATATATTGTTCGTAACCAGGGGCAAAAATTTTGATGAACTGCGATTCGTAACCTGAATTATACGTATGCCGGGACGTTCGTAACCCGAGGTTCCACTTTATATATATATATATATATTAAAAAAAGAAAACACTGAAAAACCCTTTTAATCACTTAAAATGTATTTTACTGAAGCGGAAAGTCTCAGATCAAGCACCAAAATTCACTGTGATGCACACATTCGCCAATTAAAACCGTCCGTGTGGAAACACAGTTACGTTACGGTGTCACGATTAATTGCGTAATTTAAAACACAGAATAATAAATTTAAAACGTTTACAAGACATGCTTAATGCTCTATATTGTGTTTGGTTTCAATAATAATAAATATACATTTGTATCCATCATACATAAAGTATTCATATTTGTTCATGCCCATGTTGATTAGAGGATTACAAACTCAACAAGTATTAAATTAAAATGTACATTTAGAGCAGATAATTAAAAAAAATAAGTGTGATTAAGATGCAACTAATCACGAGTCAGTTCTCCCAGTTCTAATTGATTGATTATTCTATAAATCAATGAATATTATTACAACTAATATATATATATATATATATATATATATATATATATATATATATATATATATATATTATATAATATATATATATATATATATATATATATATATATATATATATATATATATATATATATATAATTTGTTTAGATGTACGTTTTAACTTTCTTAACTTTTTTTAACGTTTTAACTTTTTTTTTTTTTTTTTTTACATATGCATATTTACATAACTCTACCATGGCGCCATTGCGCCGCTCTAAAAAGGGGTCCATCAGGCGCAATGGCGCGTCTTGATGACGTCACCGGCGGCAAATCCGTATCAGGTTGGTACCTGTTCTTATTTTTATGGCGGCCGGCGTTTGTTTTCCCCAAATATTTTGAACGCAGTAACCATGTGAGGAGAGAAACAGCAGGGCTGTGTGTCTGTAACCTCTGGTGTTTATTATTTATTTACTCGGTTTGGTGTTGAATCCCAGGCGGTTTTCTGAAAACTATGTGGTCTCGAGTTCAAACAACAAACGTGCAGAAGGTCTTTTATTTTATTCCACAGGTATCCTGCATCATGACATGAAAATATATATATATAAAAAATCATAAAGCTTTATAAAGATTATGGCAGGCAGAATTAAAGAAATGTACAATGCATTAAATTTGATAAATACAGTATATTATTTAAGGAATCACTTCTGTAATGTATATAAATGTACACAGGGTTCACCTACACTTCTGTTGTCTTGACCTTTTTCTGTATTTTTTTGTTTATTTCTTCACAAAAGAAATTTCGAGGCAAAACTGATGATTGAGTAAACATCTTGTTCATGCCCAAAAGTTAGTGTACACCATCACATTTCCATATAGGTCTTCTAATACCATTACCAAAACACTTTGCGTAAACAACTGAATACCACGTTACATTTTCCCGTCAACGGAACTGAGACCCAGAAGAGCCCCATGAAGATCTGGTGTGTTGAGAATGGAGAGGAAGAACTTAAGTGTTCTGTACAAAGCCCTGACATCCTCAACCCCATTGATACCATCCCAGCTTTGGGGTAAACTTAAGGAACGTTACCTGATTTTAATAACGCTTTTGTCAGATGATTAAAAATTTCCCATAGACTCTAGTGGAAAGCCTTCTCAGAAGAGTGGAGCTTATTATATGAGCAAAAGGAGCAATCAATTTGGCACATATTTACACCATCCATAACTCACATTTGCACTACTGTACGTTTCACACTTGTACATAACTGTATCATGTCATAATATATTTGCACAGTATATTACTATATATATATAATTACATAATGCACCTTCTGTACATCACCTCATTCTTTTATATATGGACCTCATACTTTATTTATCTACTTTTATTTATTATAAATAGGCACTTATGCACTTCTGGTTAGATGCTAACTGCATTTCATTGGCTCTGTACATGTACCCTGCACAATGACTAAATATAATCTAATCTAATTATGATGGTCAGCTGTCCACAAACTTTTGGATATGTACAATGGAAATAAATTCTGGTAGCCATGATGCTTCGTGTGTTGACTGTTACTGACACAAATGTACAGCAAATATTACATATGTATATTACACTTTTATCAGTTTTATCAGACACAGAGCATTGAGAGCACATTTATACCAGGATGTAAAAGAAGGCAAAAAGTGGACATGTTGTTGTAGAAGAACAAATTTTCCACAAACTGCTCAAACCCGATGCGGCTACAAGGTTGTGGACACCTGGCCAGAAGATCGGTATGTGCTTTTTAAAACATCCCATTCCACATTTAGTCTCCGTTTGCTGTTTTAACAACCTCCACTCTTCTGAGATGTTCCACCAGAGATTTGTGTTCATTCCGCTCATTCAGTCAGGTACTGATATAGGAGAATGTGAGGAGGCCTGTGGGGTGCAATTCAGTGTTCCAATTTATTCCAAAAGGAAAAATTCATTAGGGTTGGAGCTCAACAGCAGGAGATCTTCCACTCCAACCTACGTAACGTAGATCTCCATGGAGCTAGCTTTGTGCACAAGGGCATTGTGAAGGGAAACGTTCGTGTGATTTGCGCGTCCAAAGACGTCCTTTACAATTGTGTGCCTCCAATTTTGTGGTAACTGTTCGGGGAAGAAGCACATATGGCTGCAAGTCAAGTGTTCCACTATAACCATTTAACCATAATAGTGTATACCAGGGGGTCACCAACCTTTTTAAAACTGAGAGCTACTTCTTGGGTACTGATTAATGTGAAGGGCTACCAGTTTGATACACACTTCTAAAATAACAAATTTGCTCAATTTACCTTTAATTATATGTGATTATGAATAATTAATGATATGCATTTATATCTGGTCATCTATATTTTCATATTTTCATTTTCTAATTGACACCAATGTGAGTGTGATTTAAAAAGAATAGCAACAAAAAAAAATTGCCTTGTTGTTGACCCCTGGTATATACGATATCGCTTCTATTCCTTGTGCTTTTCTTGTAGAGTGGCATCATGTGATGAGTATCAGAGATTTTGCTTGTATGTTTCCTGGCACAGGTTCTGATAGCGGGAAGGCTCGTGGTTTCCTCTTCCACCCTGCTGATTGGACGATCACACTGACTGAGGTAGAACTGATTTTATTAAATAGATCTCTCAGAGATCTTGTGGCAGTTTTCAAGCCAGTTTATTTTTTGCCAAAATAGTGTGTGTGTGTGTGTGTGTGTGTGTGTGTGTGTGTGTGTGTGTGTGTGTGTGTGTGTGTGTGTGTGTGCACGCAGGTTTTCAAGTCAATAAAGCTTTTGTCATTTCAACCATATATAACTGACTCAGTACACAGTGAAATGAGACAACGATGTGTTGTAAAGCTACATAACGGTTATGGTTAAGGACTAAAGTAAGTTCATTCCTCACCTGATTGTCATTGAAAATGTATATAATTCTATTGAAACAGGTAGAATTTGGCGTGGATTTGCTTGTAATGAAAACTCGCACCTTGTTTAGGTTTTTCAAAACATTTTGTTATTGTATAAGTGTCCACCCCATTGGCAACACTTGGTGTAAGGATGAGATTTTCCCATCACTTTGCTTCACTAGGAGACCCAAACCTGTTCCAGCTTCATGAAGGTATTCTTTCCATGGGTTGGAAGATCTCTTGCTATCGAGCTCCAACCCTATTAAAGACCTTTGCGATGAATGTGAGCACTGACTGCACCCCAGACCTTCTCCCCTACATCATTAAATGACTTTATTAACACCATTGTGGCTGAATGAATCTCGACAAATCTCCACAAAAACAATCTAAGTGGAACATCTTCCTAGAAGAGTGGAGCGTATTATAAGTGCAAATGGAGCCTAAATGTGGAATGGGATGTTCTTACCAATTTTATGGTCTGGTGTCCACAAACGTTTTTCCGTATGGAGTACACAAACAAATAATTAAATACCCCTGTTCCTGGAAAACATTAAATCAAACACAAATTTCATCATGAAAACGAAGTATTCTCTGACAGGGTTTAAAATAAATAAATAAGTTAATTAATAAACACTACCACCACCACGCTTCACAGAAGGCATCTACAGAGCAACATTTAGCTCTCAATCAAGATCTCAAAGCCTAGGTGTTCCTCATCTCCAGCTTATTGTTGTCCCCTGACCTTCCGATCTCTCCAGGACGTTCAGCGTGTGTGTGTGTGTGATGGATGGATTGGACGATCGCTTGTCCTCATCAGTCCGCCCCTGAGCACACCTGGGGAAGGAAACGGGCGACAATGCTAACAGATAAGAACGTACTACCTGATTTACCCTTTGTTAACAATGGTCACTAAGACCTCTTAAATCAGTGACAAAGTGTTCAATCAACACACACACACACACACGGACCTTATCTCGTCCAGCCTTGGCACTGCATTCACGCCATTGGCAGGAACAATGCAGGCTCTTCCCCCTGACTGACAGGGGTGTGTGTGGGCACTTCATTCTATCTGTCTATCGCAGAGATGTTTTTCCAGTCCATATACACACACACACACACACCAGCTCTCCGACCCTTACAATATAGGGCGTGTGTACGTCTTACTTCCTGCTTTGTTTGTTTAACTCGACTTTATAATGGTGCTGCGTCTCCATCCTCCCTGTTTGTTTCCTCCACTTGAGGATTCGTCTTTATTTACTTTTTCAAACAGGTGAATGGGGGCTTGGTGGGGGGGGGGTGTTAAACAGCCTATCGGTATTGCCCTGTCACACACACACACACACACACACACACACACACTTCTTTCCTCCCCGAGTCGAGTGGAAACGGCCACCGGGCGAGAGCGAGAGAGGAAACACAAGATAAGCATGTCTTGATAAAGAGAAGAATGAAGGAATGCCTGAGAGCTGAGGTATGATCTCATTAGGAGTGGCAGGAACACCAGCTTCAGCCCCGACCACCACATCATCATGTGTTCAATCCAAAACCGACCCAAAACAAAATACTTTGTGGTGTGACGGTGGTTAGGGATTGTCATGATTTTTGTAAATACGTTTAGTATCGCTGAGGTTGATTTGTAATTTTTTCTGCACATCTCTATATTTACATAAATACTGTTCCTACTCACTACTCCACACTGAAGCTGAAACGATTCCTTGAGTAATTCCATCACAAATATTAATCGAGGCAAATTATTCGCCTTAATGCTTCATTTAGTCCATTTAACTACACACGGAGCACTGCGTTTCCCCACGGACCATTATTACTGATGCACCACCACCCACAGTGGGCGTGTAGAGCATGGAGTAGAGCTTTTTTCCGGAGACAAAAAAAACCCACATAAATAAATGACCTACATGTATCTTTATGAATTACAGTCCATGTGAAAATACATGACTGAGAGTTGCATGTAAACTGGTAGCCGTGAGGAGCTTGGTGCTGAGCTGTTAGCTGTGAGGTGCATGACGATTAACTGTGAGGAGTGCAACTCCATTTTGATAATTGTAAAAAGCACAACACTAATCTGGTAGCTGTGAGGGGCATGGTGCCGTACTGGTAGCTGTAAAAAGCATGGCACTGAACAGATTGTGGTGAGGCATGTGACACTAATCAGGTAGATGTGAGCCATGTGACACTAATCAGGTAGATGTGAGCCATGTGACACTAATCAGGCGGATGCGAAAATAGTGTGACACAAAACAGGTAGCTGTAAACAGTGGACCTGTTCAGCTTTATTAATTCTGCATCTAATCTCCCAGATCTGGGCTGCGTATTTATGAATGGTCGTGCATGCCAGGGTCGGCGGCGTCATCCTCTCCCTCCATCCCTGTATCCCTCCATCCCGGCTCTGAGCGAGGGAAGGAATGCGCCCGTGATCTTTTGAAGCTCCACGTAAGACCGAGCGCCCCTCCCTCACTCAGATCCGCTGTAAGGGCCGACGGCAGTGTGCGTTTGATCTGAAGGTCGCCAGCCCCTCGCCGGTGTTGAGAGATACCTAGCTGGCAGGCCTCGTCCTCATTTAATAACGCGCGGAGGGAAGAAGGGAACTGACTCGCTCATAATTAGGGCCTAATTACCCAGCAGGTGTTGAGAGACGACTTGAGACGAGACAAACTACCTTTATCCACAGACTTAGAGTCAGATTACTGGAGCTGTCTTATCTGTTCCACAGAGAGTGGAGAGAACCTCAATATTTCCCTCGCTGCCTTTCTTTTCATCTGCTAGCTCCATACACCATCCCTCCATCTTCCATCAGATGGGACAGGAGTGGAACTTTATTACTTTTTTTTGTTCTTTATGAAGGAAAGCTTAATTGCAGACTCTTTGGACAGATTTGCAGATTGTTCTGATGTTCTTATTAAAGCAGATCGTGATTCAGCAGGTCACGCAAACATTTGAGTTCTAAATATAATTTTAAAAAAGTCTTCATTTTGTGTGTTAGGGATAAACGGGTAAAGTTACATGATGAAAAATATATCATGGCTCTCGTAGACGTTATAGTGTGTTCCTTTTTTATGATTTTTTAAAAAAATATATTTTTTTATATAGCACTGAAAAGGAGAAAAAACATTTTAGCATTTAGATTTGAATGTGAAGAATAAAAAAATAATTAATACACTTAAAAAAATTTTGCATTCATTCCTTCATCCATTCATATTCAGAATTTATATATTTCTATAGAGCTGCATGCTGATTGATTATTTTTTTTATTTATTTTTTTTAAACTTAAACAAGTACAAAATTTGTTTCTGTTTAAAAAAAATTATCTATTTTCATGAAAATGAGAAATGTACGCAATCTTTTTTATTTTTTCACCTTATTTTTTTTACCTACAAGTAAAAATTAATTATAGCCCTTAAAAAAAAAAGGTAAAAAAAAAAAATGAATTTAGTAAATTTCTCATTTTCATGAACAACTTTAAGAAAAATTAATAAATTAAATAAATAAAAAACTAAATATATAATATTTACATTTATTCGTCCCACAGTGGGGACATTTCTTATATATATATATACAGTATATTAGGGGTGTAACGATACACAAAATTCACTGATCTGCAAGTTCCTCGGCTTTTAAGTCACCGTTCGGTTCAATTTTTGTACCGTCAGGGGAAAAAAGATGCAAAACATAAAATTGCTTGTTTTTTTTGTTTTGTTTTTTAACTAATTACATCTGTGAACATCAACAGTTTAGATTTTTAAAACAATTTTAAATAAATATATAAAATAATATTTTATAAAAACAAAATATATTAAGTCAAATTAATGTAATGCACTTTTATTTTGATTGCATTGGCACAGATTTAATTGATTAAATGGAAAAATGTAATTAAATAGTTTACAATAGTTGATCCTATTTTGTTAACACAGGTGTGTATGTAAGTGTGTGTTACATTGAAATTTCTACGGTTCTTTACTTAAGTATGAATTAATGAATGAAATAATCTCTTGATATGCGGAATTGTCAGGATTTTCTTCTAAGAGAAATTCTTGAAGCTGGACAAATCAAACAAAGTAGCCCCAGTGACACTGCGCTAAATCTAGTTAAAATTTTTATATTTTAACTAGATTGCCTCTGGCATTGTTGTGTATGTTTTTAAGTTTAATAATAATAATAATAGTAATAAATGCACTGAGTGCAAGGCGGAGACTAAACAAACTTCCGGTCCGCCACTTAATATGTCCCGGAGGAAACAGATGTTCTGCACGTAAAAATAATTGCATTACCGAAAACCCTGTACTGAAATATTTCGGTACAAATTTGTGTATGTTACACCATATACATATAAAATATATATGGACACACGCACACACGTATATTAGAACTGTCTATAAATTTTTATATTTAATTAGGATTTTTTGCAGCTTAATCACATTGTTCTAAATCTGTTCTAAATGTACCTTAAATTAAGTTTTTAATACACCAATCAACATGGTCATGGAGAAATATTGATTTCTTTCTTCTTTATGCAAATGTATGTTTATCAATAATGAAACCAAACTCAACATAGGGCATGAAGGCAAAATATTCTTGTAAATGTTTTAAAGTAATTATGGTGTTTTAAATTACTTAAATCATCAGGACACTAAATGGAACTTTTGCTTTGTTTCCACACGGACTGTTTTAATTGCCGGATGTGTGCATCATGGCAGATTTTGGTGCTTTTTGGTGTGTAAACTCCATAAATTATAATTGCAGTGGAATTAAATGGGACAATATGTTAAGCTAATTTTACTAGAATTAAAAACAAACAAGTCTAGTGACATTCATTCAAATAGAAAATCATGTGAAGGTGTTTTCCTTATTTCTATTGGCATGAAGTCGACTGTACCACTTTTGTGGAAAGGGTGGAGGGCTTGGTCTACAAGTTCTTTATATTGCTTTTTTTTAACCATTGTCTTGCTTGGATTTTTTTTTTACAGCACCCCTCATATTTCAGCAAGCATTGTAGTGTATCTTCTCAAGAGACAAAACTATAGAAATGAAACTTGGATATATTTTAGAGTAGTCAATGTACAGCTGGTAGAGCAGTACAAATTTACTGTCTGCTACAACCATTATTGTCAAAATAACTGGCAATAAAAGTAAGTACACCCTCAGTGAACATGTCAAAACTGTGTCCAAAGTGTGAATAATGTGTTTGAGCAGCATCGTTATCCAGCACTGCATTAATCCTCCTGGGTATGAAATTCACCAGAGCTGCACAGGTTGTTGCTGGGATCCTCTTCCACGCCTCAATAATGACATCACGGAGCTGCTCGATGCGACACATGGTGCTTCTCCGCCTTCTGCTTGAGGATCCGCACAGGTGCTCAATAGGGTTCAGGTCTGTAGACATACTTGTCCACTTAATCACCTTTAGCTTCCTTAGCAAGGCAGTTGTCATCTTGGTGTGTGTTTAGAGTCGTTATTATGTTGAAAAACTGCCGTTCGGCCCAGTTTCTGAAGGGAGGGCATCATATTCTGTTTGAGAATGCCACAGTACATGTTGGAATCCATGTTTCCTTCAACAAACCTCAGCTTTACAGTACCAGCAGCACTCATGCAGCCCCAGACCATGATGCTGCCACCACCATGCTTGTCTGTAGGCAAGACACAATGTTCTTAGTTCTCCTCACCAGGGCGTCGCCACACTTGCTGGACAGCATCTGAGCCAAACAAGTTTATCTTGGTCTCATCAGACCACAGGGCATGGTTCAAGTAATTCATGCTTTTGGACCAGTTGTTCTTCAGCAAACTGTTTGAGATTTTTTTTTTTTTTTTTGTGAGCAGCTTGTCGCATGGACTTGTGTGTGGCGTACGATCTGAGCACTGACATGCAGACCTTCTGCTTCTGCAACCTCTAAAGCGTCTGGTTTTTTTTTTGCAGCTTCTGCACCTGACGCACAGCACGAGGACTTGACTTCTCTGATGGACACTTGTGAGGTCTGTTCTGAGGGGAACCCATGTTGGAAAACCTCTGTATGACCCTGACCACTGTACTGTAACTCTGTAAATACTGATTTTCTTACAGCCTCTGCATCTTTGTGAAGAGCAACAATTCTAATTCCCAAATCCTCAGAGACTCATTACCATGAGGTGCATGTAGAACATCCAGTGGTCAGTATGAGAGAATTGGACTCAAAGCACCAAATTTGAACTGCTCTAATACAAGATACACAAATTTGTAATGTTGTTGTACGTTTAATATTATAAATGTAGCAGTGGGTTTGATTATGTGAATGTAGCTGTATATTTAATATTGTGGAATGTCTGAAAAACAAGTTCTTGCTCTCAGTTATGTTATGCAGGTATAAATAGTCATAGTCTGGCCTTTTCCTGCTGAAGACAAAACAATGCAGCTTGTTAGAGAGGACATGCAGCCTTCGAGTGCCTGAGTTCAGCATTCATGGTCTACATTTTTTTATAAATATATGCATATTTCTTTTTTGACTTATGTAGGCAGCATTTTGGGGGGGGTTGTGCTCTTTTCTCGCTCAGCCACTCGTTTGTTTGTTTTGTGGCCTTTTCACGTTTTTGTGAACAATTGGAGGGTTTTGCCAAAACGAGATTGAGTGACAGCTTGTCACGAGCTTGTTTTGATAGTTCGGGGGTTTGTACCAAGTGTGTGTTCCTACATTTGTCAGTTGATAACCACGGGTGCACTTTTGTGCAAACAAGCAGCCTTAAACTGCTGACTTTGGCTTACTGAGATTGAGGAGAGCGACGTGAGCGAGCGGTGACTCTAAGCACGTTCCAGATACAGACTAAAGTCTCGCCAATGTTGAGGATGAGCAGGTAAACATGAGCATGATCACAGATTCGCATTATTCATCTGCTAGGAATTTGACTTGGGAAGTTTCTTATACTGACAGATGATTGTTGATGATGGTTTCTGAGGAAATTTCAAATGTTGAAATCACAATTCATCCTTATGATCCATAGGAACAAGAACCTAAGCATATAAAACTTAATGTTAAATGTTTATTAGTTAACATAGTTCAAATCATGCTTATTATGTAGCTATAGTTTTTAGAATGTCCCTGAAACTAGTTCTAACTCACTTTATAGCAGCTATAAACAGACGTTCCTTCATTGTTTTTTTTGTTGTTGTTTTTTTTATAACAAAAAAACAAAAACACAGCAAAATACCCAGAAAGTGCAAACCGCTGTGTCCTGAGGACCTTCACTTAGCAGGAAACCTTGTAAAAAAAATTTATTGACATTTGGAGACTTCTTCCACACGTGCACCCTAACAGAAAGCTCGAAGAAAAACTCTTGAAAAGGGGGATAAATGTATGATTAATCATTATTATTTCAACCATTAGTATATACATTCTCTCATTGTAATATATGCGTTCTCTAACTTTTTTTTTTCGGGGGGAAAAAAAATTGTGGTGTTCACTGATGGAGTGTATTTCCCAGTGCCTCGGCGTATCGGGAGCCACACAATAAGGGCGCCTTAATCCATCCTTAAAGCCAGCCAAATCCACCCTGTCATACAAACTCCCTCCAATCGCAACACGCACACTCTGCCGCCTCGACACAAAGCTCAGCTCTTTGGCAAATGGATGCTAAAAGGCAAAAAAAAAAAAAAAGATGAGGCAACTCCTGCCAGTTTTTTTTTATTATTCAGTACAGGAGAAGTGCCGATGGCACTTCAAACGACTCGAGTGTGGGCACAGCCAAAGAAAACATCAGAAAAAGCTTTTCTTTCCTTTTTTTTGAAGCAGCAGATGAGGATCTGTACAGTGTGTGAATGACGCAGTGTTGTGTTCAGTTAACCTAAAAAGCGCTCCCTGGAATGGAGATTTAATTTCACCCCGAGTCTCTGAACCCACTCAAAATCCTTAAACGGGCTCCAGAGAGGTTGACCTCCGATCGTCATGGCTTCTAATTTCATACTACACACACACACACACACACACACACACACACACACACATTCTTGTATTGTGGTATTTGTGGGCCACAATGTTCTTATAAACACACTAATGCATGAGGTCATACGCACCAAATTGGCCGAAGCTGAACTAACAATTTTCAAATTTTAGCTATTTTAAACATTTTAGGTACTTTGCAAAATTGTGACCATGTCCTCTAAAAAAAAAAAACATTATTTAGTCTCATAAAATCATTATCACACACACACACACACACACACACACACACACACTCCAAACTCAAACAAAGCTTAACACTTTCTCTCTAGGAACAGGATTGTCTGGTCCATTTTATTTAATTTTTTTTGGTCCTCATAAGGACTGTACATGGATTGTGTTTAAGCGAATAGAAAACTATTAACACACACATCCTGTGCCTTTTAATTTTGGATTTTGGTTCTGGATGTCTGCATGTAGGTGTAGGTTTTTTTACGGATAAAATTGTGATGGTTAAAATCGTGGTTTATAATATACATTAACAGAACGTTCTCTAAAATGGTCCCTACAAGTACCATCCTTGAGTTTCGTGTGTATGTGTTTTGAATTAATCTCGTAATGGCATCGCATCTTGTTCACATGCTGTCCTTATGGTGACCACAGGAACATTTTGCTTGCCAAAAAGGAAAATGCATTCACTTTTATAGTGAAGAATGTATTTAGGAACTTTACATTCATTTCAGCTTTGATGTATTCAATGTGTGTGTTGTTTTTTTTGTCGTCACATGACGTTATTTACGAGCCCATGCAATGCCCATCGTGTCTGTCAGTGTAACAGTCTCAACATATGGACCAAAATATGTTAAAGATGTGAGGGATGTATAATAAAATGTATATTGGGACTCGTGTTTTTTTATTTATTTTAATAATTTAAAGAAACGTTTAAGTCTTAAATTAAAGAAAATGGGGGGGGGGATCGGGGGGCATTGTGTACTTCTTTCTGCAAGTGAAATCTTTTATTTGTGTGTGTGTGTGTGTGTGTGTGTGTGTGTGTGTGTGTGGTCCCCACAAGAGCTCCACTACAATTATGTGTTTGAAGTTTTTATGTCAACCATTATTATTTACATTACATTAGTACACAAGTATAGCAATGTGTGTGTTTGTGTAGCATACACACAACTCTACACACAGATGGTTTGTCTCGGTGTAATAGCTTCCTTCTAGTGACTTTAAGAATGAAGGATCCCTGTAAGCAATGTGTGGTGAAATGTGTGGTGAATACCATGTCATTTGGAGTATTCTATCTAGACCTTTGTGTGTTTTGTCATGTTACTGTACTCGAGAGAATGCTGTCCCCATAAGTGCTGCAATACCATTATGTGTGACAACCCTTGTAATAATTACTATACAGGACCCTGGTCCTCGTAACTTCACAAGGGATTGTAACATTGGTGTTTTCTGTCACATTACTGTACTAATTAGACCATGTGGTCTACAGATATGTATGTGTTTACTACAATTGTGTATTTGGGATTGTAATGCTTGCTTTATAGGAACAGAGTTATGGATACACACAAGTTTCTATAAGATAGACCTATTAAAATGTGTGGATGAAGCTGTAATTGGGATTAACTGATCTTAAATTATTCGTGTGTACGTGTATTTTGTTACGTAAATGTGATTTGAGACCGTACGGTCCCTTCAAGTACTGCAATGCAAAAGTGTGTTTGTGTGGGTGTGTTTTAATGAATCTTCATACCTGTTTTATGGTGCATTGTTAAATGATTTTCTGGGAAATGCAGCGACATGTTACACGTTTGAAATTTTGGGTATGAAAGCAGTAGTCTGTACACATGAAATTTGAGACTCCGCAAGCACCCAATGCAAATCCATGTGGTCATGTGCATATTTGTTTCTTTATACGTAGGTGTTAGGGGAAGAAGTTCTGGTCTCTATAAAGGAAACAGAAGCTCCATGCTCTAAGTGGCTAGTAGTACCAGGTAGGATATAGGAGAATGCTGAAGTGCCTGGTTCTTAATTAGGAAGGTAGAGCAGAAAGTAGGCTCCGCTTGACAGGTTAACACGCACAATTTAACCACTAACCTCCCGAAATAAGCGCCAGCGAAATAGCAGCGACTCCGATTTCAGGGACAGGGCCAAGGGTGATCGAGAATCAGACGCCACAAAGGGGGATCTTCATTAACTTTCCTGATCTGTATCTTAAATCTCGCCTATATTGGATGCCACTCAAGAAGAAAGCTACCATTCTGTGTCTGTCTCTTGTCTTTGTTCTTTCTTCTTTTTTTTCCTCACTCGTGCCGCATGCCAGGTCCTCTTAAGTTCTTTACAAGTCGTCACGAAAAGAACATTCGCGAGCAGATGTGCTGTTGTGTGTTTTTTTTTTTTTTTTCTCTCTCTCTTTTTTTTTTTCTTCTTCTTCTTGACACACGCTTTCCGTCTGCGTTACTGTTGTGATTGGCTGCGAAACCTGCCGCTGGTCACAAAGGCAGAGTCTCGACCTGTTTACAGTAATTAAGTTGTCTCGCACTGTGATTCATGACACATTGAGTAAGAGCTGTTATCACGTAGAAGGAAAAAGAAAAAGCCCCATACAGATTTCTTCCTTCTTTAAACCCTTGGCTTTATTTTTATTTACGGTTTTGTCTGAATCCTCAGGCACTAAGCCAGGCCTGTTTAAAAATGCTTAAATGATTAGCAATCAGAACAGGCTAGCTTTTCCACACGGGGGGGAAAAAAAGAGCAATTTGGAAGTTAAACCGCTCCGGATTGTTTGTTTAAGCGCAGATGAAGACGAATGTAACAACTCGTTAAAGCCGTATTAATTGGGGACACATGACCGGGCACTGCCGGTGTGGATTTTTATTTTTATTTTTTTTATTGTAAATGACCGAACATTTTGTTTGTGTATTCAGCATATCTTATGGCCCTTAAAGAATGTAATGTGTGAGTTTGATGTGTTTTTGTATTTTTTAGTTGCGTGGTGGAGGTTCAGACCTGATTTTGATAAGAATGGCTCGTGCTCCTCCAGACCCCGTGTTTACTCTGAGGGGATCGGCTGCCTCTGTGAACACACTGCACTTTCACTGCGCTGAACCTGGACTTCCTCTGCTGTACTCAGGGTGAGCATCTGTCACTCACGGACCGGATGGACATGGTTGGATGATTGATGAGAAGCCACCTTCGTTTTATAAGGACCTTTTAAAAGAATTCATTTAAGGGCATAGGGTTTGTAATTATATCATAAGAATTAAGTTTTACAGTGCAACCTCGATACTCGCGGGGGTTACGTTCTTTGACCTCTCGCGAGGTTTTGACTCTCCTTTTGATGTTCCCTTTTTCAAAAGGAATTGTACATGTACTGTAAACTCAATTGTGAATTACTTGTCATATGTTTTATTTACTACTTTAAATTAATAATACAATAATATAGTTTTTCAAACATTATGTAATTTATTAGTACAAACTCTGTTTTAAAAAAGTTACTCCGAAAATCTAAAACATTTTTTAGCAGTTAAATGAAAAAAGGTTAATTTATCATTTCATTTTTTTTACTTGTCACATGTACTTTCCTTCGTATATCCCAGCGATGTTTGGAAGCTGGGGTCAGAGCACAGGGTGAGCTATGATACAGCTATGATACCCCTGAAGCACAGAAGTTTAAGGGGGTTGTTTAAGGGCTCAAAAGTGGCAACTTAGCAATACCTTTCAGATCAGAGCCTCAACGACTGAGCTCCTCTTCAAAGACTTGATTTGCCTCTCATAGTGGAAGTGGTGCTCAGTGATTATGATGTTGAACTTCTGCCAGGTTGTGAGTTCCAACATCACCAAGCTGCCACTCCTGGGCTCTTGAGCAAAACCTGCAAGTGGGTCCACCTGAAGCCTTAAATATAATAGGAAGTCATTGGAAATGAGAAATTGAGAAATAAGGACTTCTCATTTATTAAAGATGGAATGTCCACCGAAACTCTACTGAATTAAAGATGGCATCCACCTGCACATAACTGTAACCCGTAATCAATGTCTCTGCTCTCAATCTCAATTTTTTTTCTGTCTTTCGGTGCTCCAGATCTGGAAAAGGTTTAGTCCACGTGTGGAATCTGAACACCCGACGAGCCGAGAGTGTTTTAGACGGCCATGCTGGAGCTTCGGTTATCTGGGTCAGCACCGTTCGCTCCACAAACACCTTCCTCAGGTAGGTCAGGACTTTGTTTAAATCCCTGTAGCGCTTTTTATTAGGGAACAAATTTGAGCTGTTTTTTTTTTGTGTGTGTGTGTGTTTATTTATAGTCATGGTCGAGATATGAAAGTGTGTGTATGGGATTTGCACGAGGGTCGCAATACAGTGGTGCAGTCCTTGTACACGGGAAACGTCGGGTTCTGCCAGTGTTTTCTTCTGGAGGCTAATGGAAATAAAACCCTGCTCGCACTTCCGGGAGAAAACATGGCGGAGGTGAGAAGAAAAATCGACTATTATATTATTAGAGCTGTCAATCGAAATATTTGATCCCGATTAATCGCATGATTTGTCACGAGTTAACTCGTCATTAACCGCAACTTAATCACACATTTGTATCTGTACTAAATGTAGCTTGACTGAATACTTTTACAGTTTTTAATACTCTAATCAGCATGCGCAAATACGGATGCTTTATGCAAATGTATGTTAATTATTAGTAAAACCATACAATGTATTAGTGACATTTTTGCAATGTTTCCACACGGACGGTTTAAATTGCCGGATGTGTGCATTTCGGTGCTTGATTTGAGACTTGGCGCACCATTAAAACAAGTATTTAATGATTAAAAATGTATTTTATGATTCAAAAATTTTAACATTTTATATATATATATATATCTGAGTAACAAAAGGATGTCGTGAATAATTGTGTGCGTCTATGTGTATATACTGTATGTGTGTGTGTGTGTGTGAGAGAGAGAGACATTATTTTAAATGAATAGCCTTGCAACATGTCCCATAAGTGGCCAGTGTTAAAACTAGTGTTTGAGTTTAAAACCAGTGTTAAGATGACAAAAAAAACTAAACTTGTTTTAACAGGAAATTGTTTTTTTTTTTTTGGCTAAATAGTGTCTTGTCTCAATTTTCTATGTTCAGCCAATATTCCTGAGTACAACAAATAAAAATAATGATGATACTGGTCCTCGGTGTTCCGTTTAGAAATGTAATTTTGCATACGAAATTGCTGGCACATAATAATAAAAATAACGCTAATGAACTTTTACTCACGCTTTAAGTACTTTTTGAAATTGCCGTTAAAAAAAAAACAAAAAAAAAAACGTTATCCTTTGCATAATTTTTTCTTTGTTGGAGAAACGAGTCGTCGTTATTTGCAAGTCATTATTTGTGCAAACTGAAAGAAAATTAAAAGTCATGAAAATGAAATCGGACCGGCGGTGATTTCAAAGTTGTTGTTTATATTCGATTGAATAAAAGATTCTTGAACACTGCTTTTGTAAAAGTATCTGAGGCTCGTAATCCCTCTCTCTTTTCTCCATCCTCCCTCTTTTTTTTTTTTTTTTTTCTTTTCTCTCCAACGCTCTCCCTCTCTCACCTGAGGGGATGAGCTCTGGTCTTAAAGCTCTCTTTGTTTAGAAAAGCAGAGGGAAACGCTGCTCCAGATGTGTCAACCTGCTAAAATATGAATTGGCTGTAACTAAGAGCCACTTAATCGGGTCCTTAACGAGGATGTATCGCGACCATCATGGCCCCCCCCTTTCCCCACCCCGGAGCGTTGGCCTCGACCCTTCACTCACTCACGTCTGTCATTACGGTTTGTGGTTCCAATCAGAATGTGTACCTGTAGGTTGGAAATATATGTGCATGCCTATGTGCCTAAAGGTTTGGCAAATGTGTGTGTGGTAGTACATACTGATTGTAATCACGGGTTATCATGGGCTGATTGTAAACCATATGGCTAATGGCATAAGATTTTAGCCTGTGGCTTACACACAACAATCTCACAGTTGTTGTAACATGGCTGTACAGGAAAAAGAAGGGCTTATTCTTCCACTGTGGTGTCTTACAACTCATCGGCTTCGGTTTAGAGCCAAAATATCAAGTCAAGACTTGATGGAAACAGAAAACACCACAGGCTTTTGGCAAACGCGATCGTTGCATAGGCAGCTCAACAAATGCCACGGTATCGAAGAATTATTTTTTTGGGAAAACGCTGAAAAATAATTATGTTTAAAAATCTCTTTTTGGATCAAGAAGTCAAATATTTCAATTTGGCCGTGTTTTGAGTTCCTTGCAATCCTTTTTTTCTTAATTATTTATTTATTTATGAAACTTTATTTGAGTTATTTGAGTTTGTGGAACACTCAAAGAACCCTGATGTAAAATAGCTGATTAACCATCAGCGCATAATTACAAAATTCTGGTTATACTACAAGATGTTTATATGGATCCCTACATGCTTTTCAAAAGTAGCAAGAGGGTGACAGGAAATCGGAGTCCCACATACTTTGTCGTTTTAGTGTTACACCGGGCACAATCATCGCTCATTGCAAAACAACCCCGTCCTGCCCCACCCTGCACCATGTTCTTCTAGATTGTCTGCAATATAAATATTGTGCTATAGTTTTTCCTATTATTTTTATGTCTTAAAAAGTGTTAATAATAGTATAGTAATAATAATAATAATAATGTTTCTTCCTAAGGAAAGACACAAGGAATTGTTTTTACTTCCAGTAAAGGATTGGATGTTAGATATAGAGAAAATGAGTAGATAATAAATAGAATAGAAAAATAAATTCTCTTTTTTCTGTTTTCAATATTACATTGAAAAAAATAAACAGAATGAAGGCCCCATAATTAAAATTTTTGTTTTTTCAGTTGGAAAAAAATGAAAGAAAAGAATGAACGCAACGTACACAGAACAATTTGATGGCGTTCATGGGTTTCAAATGTGCTCACTTAGACTTTTTTCAGTTCGTAAACTTTTTGTGATCTTTTTTTTGTGGGCGGGGCATAGGTGGTCCTAACCCAGATTTTATCTACCGTATTTTCCGGACTATAGGCCGCTACTTTTTTCCCACGCTTTGAACCCCGCGGCTTAAACAATGAAGAGGCAAATTTATGGATTTTTCCTGGTTTCACAAACTTCAAGACAAAAAACTGAACCCCATAACATTAGACCAATGAAATTGCGGAACGGGTTCAGGTGAAGCAATGAAACTCTTTATATTAAATCAGATGCGCTCCCACTGAATCGGGCCGCACCACATCATAAATATGGATGATGTTCCTCTGACGTTTGACCTGCCGCTCACTCGGACCGTCTACAGGAAATGTGAATCATTCGTCACGCTGAAAACAACTGGGCATGAAAACACACTTCACCTGTGTTCTGAGCTGCACGGCATCGGGAGAAAAGATTCACCGATGGTGATTTTTAAACGCACGACGATGCCAAAAGAGAAACTCTCAAAAAAAAATTGTTGTGAAAAGAAGGAGGAAGACCGTAAACAATGACTTTCTTGGTAGGCTACTGTTTAGATACAAGCCGTGTTACAGACACTGTCTTTCATTAAAGCCTGTGTAAAGTTCATTAGTTTCAGTGTAGACACCTGGCTTATTTATGTTCAAAATACAAATCTTTGTCAAATTCAGACACATTTGGGTGCGCTTAATAGTCCAGAAATTACGGTATATATATATATATATATATTTTTTTTTTATCTAGATAAAATCCGATTTTATCTGAATATGTAAGGTCACTTACTTCATTCAATGGATGGCCGATCCGACTCACCAGCTGTCCTTTTGTTTGGCTACCAACAGCGGCAAACGTTAGCAAATGCAAATACTTAAACACACCTGACACATAACATGGGCCTGTTCACTGATACCTCAACTTTTCTACACACACACACAGTTTCCTTTATGTTTAGTTTCTGTTTGTTAGCTAGCAGTTAGCTAAGGTAGACGCTAAAAAAAACTTAGCGTTACATGAGAAATCTATTAACTATTTGCCCAATTTCTGATTAGGTGGGCATGTAGGAGATATGTAACCAAACCATATCAACAGAAGACAATAGTTTATTTAACCTTACCTGATATGAAGTGTGCAAGCTTTTTTGGGTGGTGCAGGACATGTATGAGGACAGTGAGACAGCAGTGAAGTGTGCAGTAGGAACGACAGACTGGTTCAAGGTGAAGGTAGGACTGCATCAGGGATCGGCTCTAAGCCCTTTCCTGTTTGCAGTGGTGATGGACAGGTTGAAGGACGAGGTCAGACAGGAGTCTCCCTGGACTATGATGTTTGCGGATTATATTGTGATTTGTGTTGAGAGTAGGGAGCAGGTGGAGAAGAGCCTGGTTGAGTACATGCGTGTGAATGAGAGGGAGGGCAGAGAAGGATGATCCGCTTTGGAAAGAAGTAGTAGTACAGCTGACTCTGTACTGGTTTGTATCGGCCAACTCAGTTTTCCTTATTTCTTTTAGTGGCGTGACATAATGGTGACGTTGGCACTAAAAAAACAGTCTATGGAAGAAAGAAGGGAGCGAGTAATTAATATCTTAGTGTTTTTCATATTCTTTAAAAGATAACTGAAGATTTCACACAACACATTTTTGTGTATTCATGTGGCTGATTTAATACAGTATTGTTTCTATGGTAACATGTAATTGCATTTTTTGAGGACATTTTATTTGATATATTGAAGGAGTCTGCAGTGTCTGTGTTTTGTGATGGTCAGGAAGTTTCCAAACATTCAGATTTATTTGTCAAGATGGAGAATTAATGAGAAGCTGTTGAGGAAATGATGGTTTGTAGCTGCTTTAATGTTCCATAATAATAAAAACAGCCAAACGTTTGTTTACACTTAATTATAAGTTTTGTATGTGCTTTTTGAACATCTCATTCCACATTTAGTTTACATTTACTGTTATCCTCCCCTCCTCTGAGAAAAGGTTCTACTAGATTTTGTGGAGATTTGTGTGAGATTTCATGAGGGTGTTCACTCAGTAGAAGTGCAAATACTGATGTTTTAAAAGTCTCTGGTAAAAGTTGAAGTTCTGACTGCACTTTTTTACTCAAGTGAAAGTAAAGAAGTTTGTGCTCTGACATGTTCTTCAGTAAAAAGTAGTGATTATTACCACCTGTTTTAGTGTCACGCTGGAAACTGAACCTCACGTCATATTAATATATTCATCTAAAATAATTTAAAATGTGGTTCTCTAATGAATGTATCCAGATTAAAGATCCGCCATATAGAACACAAGCAGAGGAAAGATGATGATCATGTGATCAGGAACGTCTCTGTTCTCAGTCATGTTTCCACCACTGACTCGATACCAGAAAAACCTACTTAAGTACAATAATGAAGTATTTGTACTTTATTAATTCCCACCTCTGGCCTGGGGTGCAGTCAGCTTTTACATTAATCTCAATGGTGTTCAATAGGGTTGGAGTTCTATAGAAGGAGATCTTTCACTCCAACTCATGTAAAGCAGATCTTTATGGAGATAGCTTTGTGCAACAGGTTTGGCTTTCCTGGTTCAAGTGATGGGGAAAATATCTTGGGGTTTTTGTGGGAGGTTCCAGACGTCTGTAACTGTGATGGAACTAATGAATGGAACTTCTGAGATGAATTTGGTTCCTCTCAAGGTTTCCTCTCAATATAATCTCTTTTTTTTTTTCTCCAACTTATAGGGATGAATATTGAATGTATGTTTGTAATCTATTTTGTAAAGCTGCGATGTGACAATGTCCATTAGTATAAGTGCTTTACATTTTTTTTAAATAAAAATACTTAAGTTTACTAAATCGTTTTGAACAGAATTGTTCTGTAAGACTAAATGATATACTTTGGGACATGCTTATGTAGGAAAATAAATACAGTAATCCCCCACTTTACCGCGGTTAGAATCTCACGCCCGTGGTTTATTGCGGAATTGCATTTGCCACGTAACAAATTAGTTTGCCTGATTTTCCCGAGAGCACCGTGGACCACAACACTTATAGAGAATTGAAAAGTTTTATGTTGTAATAATGAAATTTCTTAATAAAAATGTAATTATTAATTATAAAATTAAGTAAAATGTTACTGTACATGTACTCACAATAAATGTGATACAGTGACCTGTGTTTCTACGAATTGACACAAAATTCATCTTGCGATATTCTTGCAAATGTTTTCTGCGTATGTTTAAAGTGTGTGGGAGGAGGAGTTACGGCTTAAACAATGAAAACGCATTTTTCGTTTATCGCGGTTTTACGTTTATCGCTGGCGTTATGGAACGTAAATCATTGTATCATTTTTCTTAATCATGCCACTTTGATGATTGTTTTTCTATACAGACACGTTATGGTTGCTAATACTTACTGACTAAATCTAATGTGGCTGTTTGTAGTCACATTATAGCTACGGCTGTGTTTATTGCTATAGTATTCCCTTCATAACGTTGTGAAAAACTGATTTGCCTTCTTACAGCATTTAAGAAGTTTCCTCCTGACTCCTTTCTTCTCGTCCTGTAGATAAAGGTAACTGAGCTGGGCAATCAGACGCTGACCTGCTCTTTAATCCCAGACGATAATCACGGCATGCTGATGTGCATGAAGATGTGGCAGGTAAGATCACGGAGCTACGACATCTATACACATTCCTCACTTGTTTTCAGGATTAGCGTTTCGGCTTCAGGTCAAAATGAACGATGCGAACTTCAGACACAGAACATGTCATTGGCTAATCAATTATTGTAAAAAAACGCCAATTTTGGTTGATCCATTGATTTAAAAATAGTTCTTTCACCGTTTTTTCCTCCATCATTAGTGTTATCCGGTAGACTGGGGGATCAGCAGCGAATGATTTACGACGAGGCTGTGTCCCGAACTCTGCTTCCTTTTTCTTTTCTTTTTTTTAAGTCTCATCTTTAGTCCAGTAATTACAGTTGTTGGAATCGTAGTGGCTTTCGGCTATAAATCAACCGTCGAGGCTGTTTTGCAGCCAAGAGCTCGTATTTGGCCCGGTCGTTAAAAAAGACTTGCAGTTTCATGCTTAATTAATTTCTCTTCTTGTAATATTTATGGCTTTTCCAGCCGACTGTGAGAAGTCAGAGCGACAGACGGGTTGTTTGGCAGGTATAGCTCGCTGTTTTTTTTTAATATTATTTCTTATATCATTTGTGTGCTATATCCAATTTGACTTGTAGGATTATTTCCCTGAAACGTCATCGGGCTGTGAGTAGATGCGATGAGATATTGTGATATTAATCTGTATTGAATATCACGATGACTTCAGTTTGGACTTTTTATTAATCTGTTAGTCATAAGGGTGACGCCTTTTGTTAATAAAAAATGTTTTTTTTTTTTTTTATAAATGCGAGCATGTCTTTTGCAAAAAGGATGGGGGTTATATAAATATGGGTGGAGCCTATGCTAATAAGAATTACTCTTATATAAATATAGGATCATTTCAGTAAGAACAGGACATATACTCATACCCATATTCCAATAAATAAGAATAAACTTGTTATTGTGGGTGTGGCTTATGTTAATTAGAATAGGGCTTATATTTATGTGGGTGTGTCTTCTGTTTCTTAGAATAGGGTTTATATTTATGTGGGTGTGGCTTGTTAATTAAAATAGGACTTATATTTATGTGGGTGTGGCTTCTGTGCATTAGAATGGTTTGTATATTAATGTGGGTGTGGCTTGTGTTAATTAGAATAGAACTTATATTATTGTGGGTGTGGCTTCTGTTCATTAGAATGGTTTGTATATTAATGTGGGTGTGGCTTGTGTTCATTAGAATAGGACTTATGTTAATGTGGGTGTGGCTTGTGTTAATTAGAATAGGACTTATATTATTGTGGGTGTGGCTTATGTTAATTAGAATAGGGCTTATATTTATGTGGGTGTGTCTTCTGTTTCTTAGAATAGGGTTTATATTTATGTGGGTGTGGCTTGTGTTAATTAAAATAGGACTTATATTTATGTGGGTGTGGCTTCTGTGCATTAGAATGGTTTGTATATTAATGTGGGTGTGGCTTGTGTTAATTAGAATAGAACTTATATTATTGTGGGTGTGGCTTCTGTTCATTAGAATGGTTTGTATATTAATGTGGGTGTGGCTTGTGTTCATTAGAATAGGACTTATGTTAATGTGGGTGTGGCTTGTGTTAATTAGAATAGGACTTATATTATTGTGGGTGTGGCTTCTGTTCATTAGAATGGTTTGTATATTAATGTGGGTGTGGCTTGTGTTCATTAGAATAGGACTTATGTTAATGTGGGTGTGGCTTGTGTTAATTAGAATAGGACTTATATTATTGTGGGTGTGGCTTCTGTTCATTAGAATGGTTTGTATATTAATGTGGGTGTGGCTTCTGTTAATTAGAATAGGACTTATATTTATGTGGGTGTGGCTTGTGTTAATTAGAATAGGACTTATATTATTGTGGGTATGGCTTGTGTTAATTAGAATCAGGTTGTTTATGTGGACGTCGCTCGTGTTCATTAGAATTGAGCTATATTATTGTGTGTGTGGCTTCTGTACCTTGGAATAGGGTTTTATTAATGTGGGTGTGGCTTCTGTTAAGAAAATGGCTGATGATAACGAGGTTGTGGCTTTTGTTTATTGAAATAGGGTTAATATGCATGTAGGTGTGGCTTCTGTTAAGTCTGTTAATGTCTGGGACACTGTTTTCTTATTGTGGGCATTAGTTTAGAATAGGGCATTGGGGGTGTGGCTTAAAGCTTGGGCATCTGTTAATATGAATAGACTTAGGCTTAGATAAATGTGGGTGTGGCAATTGCTAACATATATAATGTGTGTGTGTGTGTGTGTGTGTGTGTGTGTGTGTGTGTGTGTGTGTGTGTGTTAGTTAGTGTCGTTTTTTTGTGGTCGATTCTCCATTTTGTCAGTCACCCAGACGCTGTCTTGTTATCCTCACCATCACCCACTGCTGTATATACACTTTGTACACACACACACACACACACACACACACACACACACACACACACACACACACACAGTTTGTCAGCGATGAAGCTCACAGATTGCTTGTTGTTCTTTAAGCTCTGTAAGCATGACCATTGAAATGTAACACTTTATTTAATAAAGTTTTCTTCAGGACACTTTCTTTTCCTTTCCTTTTCTTTTTCATGCTCTGCCTTTTTTCCCCCTCACCGCCTGCCAGCACTGCTCTGTGATTGGCTGATGGGAGGGCGTCCCAGCGCACAGTCGCAGGAGCTCTGAGACTCGGTGTGATGGTGTGGTATGTCAGGTTTTCAGCACTTGCAGAATTCTGGGGAAGAGGAAATGTTTCAGTGCAGATATCCATCTCTACTCGGCGCCTGCTGAAACCATGACGTCACGTCCTGCACTTGCTTTACCAAGGGCTGTATTTACGTTACCGTACGATGTCCAGAACACCTAAAAGGATCTCATCTATATGAGATCATGTACGGGGTTTAGGGCCTCGCTCAGGGATCTCCCGGAGTGCCACACCAAGTTGCGGCTCCTGGGCACCTGAGCAAGGCCCCTAACCAGATAGCTGCTAAGTTGTATGAATGAGAGAGATGTAGGTCGCTCTGGATGAGGGCATGTGCAATAAAGCATCAATGTAAATGTGGAATGAGATCATTAATATAAGTATTTTATTGATTAAAAAAAAATTTGATAAAAAGGTAAAAAAAGTAGTTTTTCTACCTGGTCTACTCCTTTTTCCAATCCTTCTCTCAACTCATTCACCTCTCCTTATCTCTCTCCTTTTCATCTCTCCATCTCTAATGAACTTTCCTCACTTCCTCTCTCTCTCTCTCTTTCTCCTTGTTTCGTTCTCCAGTCCTCCCTTTTTCCTCGGTTCCCCAGGTTCCTGGCTCTGAAACAGGGGTCAGATGATGGATCTTCTCCTCCGGCTCGTGCCGTAATCCCACTCAGGAGCTCTTGCTCAGGCCGGGCCGCAAAGGAGATAATGAATTAGATGTCTACCCAGGGTTCTTTGACCTCTACCCTGTGACATCATCAATCAGGGAGCTCCCACACTTGGCTGAAGAGCGCGGGCCAGAGGGCAACAGACGCGAACACTTAACGACTGTCTGCGAGGCTCGCACGCTGATTTCCACTTGTTTTGTGTTGGGGATGTGTTTATACGCGACTCGCGATTCTGTCTATAATTTGTTCAGCCGCGCAGGAGAAAAGAGAAATCTAGCGATCGCCTGAGAGGATGACCTTTCAGAGAGCGAGAGAAATGAATCCCTACGTTTTTGCTCCGTTCACATATGGAAGGAATTTTTCATTGCCAGGGTTTTGTGCACAGAGGGTACACTGCACACGGATGATTTGTAGCGCGTCCTCAGCGTGTCGACGTGCCGACGGAGAGCAGAAGGGCCGAAAGGAAAAAAAAAAAGGACGGGAACAAAGACGATGTAGAACAGTCGCATGTGTACCGTACAGAAACGTGAAGCAGCGAGCGCTCGTGCTGAACTACCTGCTAGATTTGGGGGTTTCTTTTTCACAAAAGTCCAGGAAGAATGTTGGCTTACAAGCACATTTATTAATAATGACTCATTATGACCATTGGTATGTGCCTCCTTCTGAACATTCCATTCTGCATTTAGTCTCCATTTGTTTTTATAATAAGGTCCACTGTTCTGGGTAGATGTTCCACTAAAACACATGGGTGTGTAAAGTCAGGTACTGATGTAGGTGAGGAGGCCTTGGGTGCAGTCAGTGTTCCAATATATTGTTCAAATAAGGTTAGAGCTTTATAGTAAAAGATCTTCTGCTCCAGTCTGTAAAGATTTTGTTCATGGAGCTGGCTTTGGGTATTACCCAAATGGGGTCTAACGAATGTAAACTATTGTAAACTGTAAATTTAATGTAAACTAAAAAAAAGTATTGCATTTATATGATTTATTCTATTTTTTCTTATCTATTTAACTAAGCAGGCATTTTAATTAAAATTGTCTCATTATTCATAATAAATGACGCAATTCTGTTTAGCATTTCTTTTATATTTTATTTATATATACATTTATAGGGCTTTCGATCTATTAAAACACTTAATTGCGAGTTAACTAGTGATGAATCGCATCTTAATCGCACATTTGTATCAGTTCTAAGTACCTTAAATCAATACATTTAGAATTTTTAAATACTCTAATCAACAAATATGGATGCTTTATGCAAATGTATGTTTATTTTTAGTGAAACCAAACTCAACATAGAGCATGAAGACAAAATATTCTTGTAAATATTTGAAAGTTATGTAGTATTAAATGACGTAAAGCATCAGGACACCAAACGCAACTTTTTGCTATGTTTCCACACGGACGCTTTTAATTGCCGGATGTGGCGGATTTTGGTGTCTGATTTAAGATTTGGTGTATCAGTAAAAGAAATATTTAGTGATTAATATTTGTATTTTTTTATTTTCTTTTTTTTATATCTGTGTAAAAAAAAGTCCTGAATAAAAGTGTGCTGCGTTAAAGGTGTAAATTTAGCTTCACTAATCGCTCGTTAATAAAATTAGTGCCGTTAAAATTAATTTTCGTTAACGTGTTTGTGTTCATTTTGACAGCCCTGAGATTATATATATATTTATATTATTATATATAACTATTATATATAGTGTTCATATTTTATGTGTCTGTTAGACAATAATAGTTATTACATATTATGTCTATTCTTTTGTGTGTGTGTGTGTGTGTGTGTGTGTGAGTGTAAAGCAGTAGTATGAGTGTGTGTGCGCGTGTGTGTGTGTGTGTGGGGGGTACACTGTGCTGTAAATCTGTGCAGACAGAAGGCCTGCAGCCGGGCCGTGAGTTATAGCTGTGTGCTTTTATCTGTGTTGTTATCCGCTGTGTTGATTTATGAGAGGACCTGCTGCATGTAGCGGCTCAGCACGAGTGTTTTCTCCTGTCCGATAACAGAGCTGAGACATAGTTCAGGTCACACAGTGTATCTGTAAACTCTGCGTGTGTGAGAGAGAGAGAGATGGACTGACTGTGGTGGTCTACCAGAGGATATAGAGGAGTGTGTGTGAGAGAGAAATCTTACGCCTTAAAAGTGTTTGTGTGTTTAATTTATGTGGAAAATAGTCAATACAGAATGATCTACAGTGCCCTCCACAATTATTGGCACCCCTGTTTAAGATGTGGTCGTGGACTTCTAAAAATTCTCCTTTTTTTTTTTTAAAACAACATAGAACCCAAATGCAAAAAAAGAGAAAAATCCAACCTTTTATTTAAGTACATTACTTTGGTGGTAAAAAAATCACACATTTAGAAAAAAAAAAAAAACTTGAAATCATGTGTGCCACAATTATTGGCACCCCTGATGTTAATACTTTGTACAACCTCCTTTTGCCAACAAGACAGCACTTAATCTCCTCCTATAACATTTCACAAGATTGGAGAACACAGAGAGAGGGATTTTTGACCATTCTTCTTTGCACAATCTTTCTAGATCATCCAGTGTCCTGGGTCCTCTCTTATGCACTCTTCTCTTTAGCTCGCCCCACAGGTTTTCGATTGGGTTGAGGTCTGGGGACTGAGATGGCCATGGGAGGACCTTGAGTTTGTGACTGCTGAACCACTTTTGTGTAGATTTTGCCACATGTTTTGGATCATTATCCTGCTGAAAGACCCAATGACGACCCATCTTCAGCTTTCTGGCAGAGGCCATCAGGTTTTTATTTAAAATATCCTGGTACTTCAAAGCCTTCATAATGCCATGCACCCTAACAAGGTTCCCAGGGCCTTTGGAAGAGAAACAGGCCCACAGCATCACAGATCCTCCACCATACTTCACGGTGGGCATGAGGTGCTTTTCGGCATTTTCTTTCGTGCTTTTCTTTTGTTTTACGCCAGACCCACTTAGAGTGTTTGTTGCCAAAAAGCTCAATCTTAGTCTCATCTGACCAAAGCACACGATCCCAGTTGAAGTCCCAGTACCGCTTAGCAAACTCCAGACGTTTACGTTTGTGAGTGTTAGTGAGAAAAGGCTTTTTCCTTGCATGCCTCCCAAACAGCTTGTTGGCATGTAGAGAGCGTCTGATGGTTGTTTTGGAGACTGTGACCCCAAGATGCCACTCTTTGATGCAATTCTGTGACGGTAAGCTTGGGACATTTTTTTACTTCTCTTACCATCCTCCTCACTGTGCGTTGTGGCAAGATAAACTTGGGACCTCTTCCAGCCTTGTTTGTCACTGTTCCAGTTGTTTTAAACTTCTTAATGATTCCTCTGACTGTAGATACCGGCAAGTTAAGGCAAGTGGCTATTTTCTTGTAGCCATTGCCTGACTTATGAAGGTCGACACACATCTGCCTTACTTGAATGGTGTGTTCTCTTGTCTTTGCCATGTTGACAAATGGGTAAGAGAATTAGGCCTCTGTGTCACGTCATATTTATACCCCAGGGAAACAGGAAATCATGAATTACTAATTAAAAGTCCCTAGATACCCTGACCAACCTTAGCAACTACAGAAAAATATATTAAAAAAAAAAAACAATTAAATTTTTCAGAGGAATTGTTAGGGGTGCCAATAATTGTGGCACACATGATTTCAAGTTTTTTTTTTTTTCTAAATGTGTGATTTTTTTTACCACCAAAGTAATGTACTTAAATAAAAGGTTGGATTTTTCTCTTTTTTTGCATTTGGGTTCTATGTTGTTTTAAAAAAAAAAAAGGAGAATTTTTAGAAGTCCATGACCACATCTTAAACAGGGGTGCCAATAATTGTGGAGGGCACTGTATAACTATAACTTCTTTTTTCTAATAAAAAAAAAAAAAAAGGGCAATAACTATAATATGATTGTTTTTATAGAAATAATAATATATAATGTAAATAGTTTTCATTATTTTTGGTTAATTAATGAATTTCTTTTATTTTTTTTGCTAAATCAAGCTTCTGTTGATGTTTTACATTTTCATTGCTAGTTCTGAAATGTACACTAGTACAATAATATTTTGGTGTACATCGTATCGTACATGTTCTTGTGTGTTTGAGTGTGTGTAGGAGGTAGCTCCAGTGAGATGTGTATCGAAGGATACAGATGGAGTCATGTGATGAAGCCTGTAATTAGTTGACAGCAGCAGCTGATTCACACACTCATACTCCTGCTTTACACTCACACACACACACACACACACACACACACACACACACACACACACACACTCATACTCCTGCTTTACACTCACACACACACACACACACACACACACACTCATACTCCTGCTTTACACTCACACACACACTCGTACTCCTGCTTTACACTCACACACACACACACACACTCATACTCCTGCTTTACACTCACACACACACACACACACACACTCGTACTCCTGCTTTACACTCACACACACACACTCATACTCCTGCTTTACACTCACACACTCATACTTCTGCTTTACACTCACACACTCATACTCCTGCTTTACACTCACACACTCATACTCCTGCTTTACACTCACACACTCACACACTCATACTCCTGCTTTACACTCACACACTCACACACTCATACTCCTGCTTTACACTCACACACTCACACACTCATACTCCTGCTTTACACTGATACACACACACACTCATACTTCTGCTTTACACTCACACACTCATACTCCTGCTTTACACTGATACACACACACACACTCATACTTCTGCTTTACACTCACACACTCGTACTCCTGCTTTACACTCATACACTCACACACTCGTACTCCTGCTTTACACTCATACACTCACACACTCGTACTCCTGCTTTACACTCATACACTCACACACTCGTACTCCTGCTTTACACTCATACACTCACACACTCGTACTCCTGCTTTACACTCATACACTCACACACTCGTACTCCTGCTTTACACTGATACAAACACACACTCGTACTCCTGCTTTACACTGATACACTGCTTTACACTGATACACACACACACTCTCGTACTCCTGCTTTACACTGATATACACACACACACTCTCGTACTCCTGCTTTACACTGATATACACACACACACACTCGTACTCCTGCTTTACACTGATATACACACACACACACTCGTACTCCTGCTTTACACTGATACACTCACACACTCGTACTCCTGCTTTACACTGATACACTCACACACTCGTACTCCTGCTTTACACTGATACACTCACACACTCGTACTCCTGCTTTACACTGATACACTCACACACTCGTACTCCTGCTTTACACTGATACACTCACACACTCGTACTCCTGCTTTACACTGATACACTCACACACTCGTACTCCTGCTTTACACTGATACACTCACACACTCGTACTCCTGCTTTACACTGATACACTCACACACTCGTACTCCTGCTTTACACTGATACACTCACACACTCGTACTCCTGCTTTACACTGATACACTCACACACTCGTACTCCTGCTTTACACTCATACACTCACACACTCGTACTCCTGCTTTACACTCATACACTCACACACTCGTACTCCTGCTTTACACTGATATACACACACACTCGTACTCCTGCTTTACACTGATACACTGCTTTACACTGATATACACACACACTCTCGTACTCCTGCTTTACACTGATACACTCACACACTCGTACTCCTGCTTTACACTGATACACTCACACACTCGTACTCCTGCTTTTCACACACACACACTCGTTCTCCTGCTTTTCACACACACACACACACTCTCTCGTACTCCTGCTTTTCACACACACACACACACACACACACACACACACTCGTACTCCTGCTTTACACTCATACACTCACACACACACACACACACACACAC
>JBCEWE010000443.1:118192-138192 GCA_039877035.1 Silurus lanzhouensis | reverse complement strand
CATTAAACAGGATGAGTGAGTGGTACATTTACAGCAGTGGTCCCCAACCCCCAGGCCACAGACTGGCACCGGTCCTATGACTCACTCTTGATGCGCGTCATGATGCCTCGGTCACATGTCTTACCTCCATCCATTGGATTTAGATTTCATCTTCTTCTCAGTAGTCCAGCATTTTAACCACAGAGTTACTAAATAATTTTTTCCCTTATAAACAAATCCAAATCAGCAAACTTACTTCTAAAAATTAAATTCTCAGCGGTCGAGCAATCCTATTTCCAGATATAACAGCAAGCAGAAGATGAAGAAAGGGGTCAAAAGAACTTCACGTACTGGTGTGGGGTAACACAGTCCATGGAAGCTCAAGTCATATACAAGTATGGGGTAACAGTCATTGGGTGCTGCCCTTGGAGGCGCTGGTCATGTACCAATGTGGAGGTTTGTATGCCATATTTGCAGTCAGGTTTGACTGAAGGACAGCCCACATGAGGTGCTGTCTTTGTAAGCACAGGTAGGACCTCAAAGTAGGTGTACTTTTTTCGCAAGCTCAGGTTGGGTACTGGTGTGGAGTAAAAACTTATTAGGTGCTGTTCTTGCTACCAGAGGTCATGTACCAGTGTTGCGTAATACAAGTATGAGGTAGAGCTCATCAACATGAAGGTCTGGTACTTCTGTTGGATAACCATCACAGACACGTAGAAGGTACCGCAGATTGGAGAACGTATAAGGCCACAGATCAGGTGTGCCATTTGCATACAAACATGGAGGAACTGTTTCTATAGCAATTGGGGTTTAAAGTGCAGATCGGGTACCCACATGGGGGACGCAGTTTGGATTATAACACACAGGATGGCAGACGTGTAGTGAATCAGGGTATGCAAATTGTTACCAACATCCGAAACAGAATGTAAATCGATGTAAATTGGGTAAAATCAATTGGACGCATATCTCAGGCAATAAAGCGACTTTGGGTGCAGATGAACGCAAATTGGTAACGTTTTGATTTTGTCTCTGTTTCTGATATACAGAATGCAAATCGAATGATGACAGTGATGCTGATTGGATAATAATATTAGACATGAATCAGGACACACAAATCAGGTAGTGGAGTGGAGGCGTAGATTGAGTATTGTCACAGGAGACTTTTATTCATTTATTTGATCCAAATCTTCAGCATGTTTTTGTAGATAGCATAATAGTTTGTGATTATTTTAAACTAATTTGGTGACCAAAATCTTTTACAGATTTATTATTTTTTTTTTTTTAAGGGAAAAAAACTAAATGGGTGTTTACACAGTAATCTCTCTCTTTCCCACCTTCCTGGAAGTCTTCTCTTTTTTTTTTTATCTTATTTATTTTCTTATGATCGCTTTATTATCATGGTATGTTCTCTTAATGAACTGGATGTATTTCCCTGACACAAACTACGGGAAGAAAAACAAACACAGATAGGCACATTAACCCATCATTATCAGTGCAGTAATTCAGACCAGATGGACCGTTTAGGGCTAAGCATACCAGCTTTAGTGTAGAACGATCCATCTCTCTCTCTCTCTCTCTCTCTCTCTCTCTCTCTCTCTCTCTCTCTCTCCATCTTCTTGCACACCCGCTCTCCTCCTCCTCCTCCTCCTCTTGTCCGTGGGAGAAAGTTGCTCCTCAGATCTCAATAATTCACAATCCCTGATTGAGTTTCGTTCTTGATCAGGCCAACCCCGATGCTGCAGGAGCCCCTGTGACCAAGGTCAAGTTTCTCCAGATATTTTTGTATGGGAAGTAAGTAGAAAGAGAAATGTAATAACAACTAATGTATGTATCTGTATGGGAGACCCAAACTTCCAAACATCTGAGCTGATGTGAATTCAAATCAATTTTTTAGTATTGTACAATTTTGTACCCCAACTGTGGTAACTATTAAGTCTCTGATTGTGCTTTTTAGTATTCGTTTTTACAATTCTTAACATTTCACAATCCCTGATTGACTTCCAGGCTTTATCAGGCCGTTCTGATGTTGGTGTACAAACCCTGAGCACCAAGGTCAAGTTTTAAAATAACTAATAGTAATACCCACCCGCAATGGGAATATTAACTTGTTAAAATTAACATGCACACATTCTTGCACAATTACACACTAAGACAACCAGAATTGTATGTACAAAATAAATGCATGTATGTATTGTGTGTGTGTGTGTGTGTGTGTGCGTGTGTGTGTGTATATATATATATATATATATATATATATATATATATATACACACACACACGCACACACACAATACATACATGCATTTATTTTTTATTTTATTTTAATTTTTTTTTTAAACATAAACAATGCCAGGGGTATTAAAAACAAAACAAAAAAAGAAACTAGAGTTAGCGCAGTGTCACTGTAGCAGTGACCCCGTACCAGAAATAAGATTTGATTTGTGCATGCATGAAAACGCTATAAAATCCAGCATTTAGCGTTTTATGTCGAGGTTCAAGATTTTCTCTTTTGAAAGGAGAAAGGTTCTGACAATTCCACATATCGAGGGAGTAAATAAATGAAGGATGGTAGGAATGAAGACAACTGTTCTACTTATTTCAGCAAACTTTAACAAATAAGTAGAACCTATCTTAGAAAGATAAATATTAAATCTAAAACACACGCACACACTTATATACACATCTGTATTACCCTAATGGGGTCTATAGGAATGTAAATGTATAGTATTTAATTACATTTTTAGTTTACATTTTTATTTAATTAATTATAGTTTTTGTGTTTCTTCCCCCTAATCGTATTGAAATTGAACTGAACCGTAACTTAAAAACAGAGGTATGTCCTGAATTTTGTGTACCATTACACAATATATATATATATATATATATATATATATATATATATATATATATATATATATATATATATATATATATATATATATATATATATATTTGGATGCTAGGTTATGCGTTTGTCTACTGAACTTGGTAGATCACTGAATAGTAACATTTATTATTGAAAATGTTCTCGTTATAATTTTCTACAAATTATTACGTGCCCAGTTGGTTAATACTCCACAGTATTAGGTGTCTTTTGTGACTTTAGTTCAATTCCTAGGAAACCTTAACAATTGGGAATATTACAGGCAAATTTGTAATATGTGAACGCGTATAAATCACCAACCCGAGTTCCCATATCCATAAAATGAACACGGACTTCAAAAAACATATGAGGTGTGTATATCATCGAACACAGAGAATGTATTAACATTATGTTCCTGTTCTGAACATTAACATTTATTTGCTTAATTTTTTTTATAAAATTCAATGTAATAATACTGCTAGAAAACTGTTGTCATTTGTTCTTATAAATTGCTAGGAATTTCCATTTCTGAATCATAGGCTTAAGATCTTGAGTTTGCATTGTCATTTATCTGAGCTGTCCCCCATCCCCCCACCACCATGCATTAAAGTGATGCTTGTGAGCGTTTCAGACACACGGTGCTTATTGCCAGTGCATTCCTCTCCTCTCCTGCCTTTGGGAATACCTGGCTGCTTTATATCTTCCACATGCACGCCCGAATGGCTCTGATTTTGCGAGCAGGAGCACGAGCACGCTGACAAATCCTTCACTGTCTCAGAATGCAGACGAGTCCATCAGTCTCTCTGGACAATGCTTATGAAGTCGATTTTACGCTCGCTCGTTTGATTCCAGCATCGAGACCAGATGCCTCTTGCTGAGACGCAAAAAAACACACACACACGCGGCCATGCAAGCACGCGTGCACATGTACACATTCATCAGTATATTTATTATAATTATACACGGTATGTACTTTTGCTCAACGCACACCTGAAGGCACTTATACACACGTGCACACAAAAAAACTTCAGTCTTGATATGTCTGTATTTATGTACACACACACACAAACACACACACACACACACACACACACACACCTTTCCATGCTGAAGATCTTAAAATATATTTGTGTTTGCACTATTATGCATGTAAATATGCATACAATATATATAGATTTCTGCACACACAATTATTTACTTAGTCTTACTCTTTTTTTTTTTTTTTTTTCCAAAGACTACAAACATATACATTATAGTGAAACACTAGTCTTCCTTAAACAGATGCATGCTCTTAATAGACTAACACTTGCATCTGCTCACTCAATAACACACACATGAGCATACAGCATGTGGCCGTTTGTGCAGCACGTACCTTCTTTGCACCAGAGAGCGAGTGGAGATAATGATCTCGCTGTAATACTTTACAATATGTCACAGCGCTGCCCATTATGGAGATTTATCTGGTCTCCGAGCCGCTGTAGATCACAGAGGCTCTGTTAGATCGGTAACGTTTAGCAGGCAGCCGTTCCTTCGTTATTTATCGAGTCCCTTACACTGCTACCCATGGTTTTAACTGTCCATGGCAACACATTTGAAGAAACAAAGCTTCCCCAATGAAAGTTATCAGCAAAATATCTTCGCTTTCTTGTTGAGTTTTTATGCAAATTCTGTCTAAAGACAATTTTTTTTTTCAATGTTTGAAACGTTTCAATGTTTCCAGAGTGATTAGTGGATCGCTCGAGTCGCCTGCAGAATTCCTCTGCCAGGGTGTTTGGGAGTCTGTCATTGCATCAGCTGATTGGTGGATCTGGACATAGATCTTTGCTGTATGTTTTGTATGTATTCATTGTAATTTGAATCAGTAAACAACACGCTCGTTTGTCTCGCTTGTTTGGTAGTCCCGAAATTTAAATAGCAGTACTTCTTAATTATCTAAAACCGGTTGACCCGAGCAAGGCTTGATTAATTTACATTTTGTGTGAAAGCAATGATGTACGGCTGTGTTCCATGTGAGGCCTTATTCCTAATTTGTCCTCACAAGTAAAGGGCTAAATTTCGTACAAGCTTGGCAGGGCGCACAAAGACCGAATCAAGACAGGAAAATAACAGCGTCGGGAATATTTGTTTTTACAGTCTAGAAGGACCACAAGCAAAGATTTACATATCGTCTGAAGTTTAAAGAAGGAAGAAAAGGAAAGAAAAGTCCTTTTATACTTGTCACATTTACTTCACAGAACAGAAAAATTCTTTCTACGCATATCTCAGATGTTAGGAGAAGGTTTTGTTCACTCACAGTAGCTAACTGGGGGTTAAGGGCCTTGCTCAAGGGGTTTGGAAGATGTTCCTTTCTCAAGCAAATTGATGCCAACTCTAATCCTGCGACAGGACAGTTGAAGGTTAAAGGTCCTGCTGAGAGACTCAACAATGGAAGTACTAACATTTAAAGTTTCCAGCCACTAGGACAGAACCCTACCAGGCTTCAAAGAATGAATTTTAGAAATGGCCGTTGAGATTGTTAACCAGCCAAAACGTTGCAGCTAACCTTGAGCTCCCTCTTTGTGTCTCCACAGATTCAGGACTCCGTGCCATTGACCAATCCTGGAGTGTCCCATCTAAGTATCCGTGGTGACGGTAAGATCGTAGCGACAGCCGGCTGGGACGGGAGCGTGCGGATTTTTAGCTGGAAGAAGATAAAGCCGCTTGCTATCCTGCAGCACCACAAAGATTTGGTTTACAGCGTCGTCTTCTCTGACCATCCAGAGCCATCGAAATGTCTGATGGCGGCAGGCTCGAAGGATCAACTCATCAGTCTCTGGTCTATTTACACACAGAGCTAAGTTCCAGATTAACCTGTACGAATGTTAAGGTTACATCAAAGCGTATATTAGCAGTTTTCTGCCCTTTCGAACGCTTCTTGCTAACTTGCATCAGATTATAATGAAAGTGGGCTTTGAACAAGGCTTAAAAGTTGGAGCTTGGCACACAAAGCTCGATGATGGATTTTATGACTCGGGTTCTTCCAGCAAGAAAGATGAACAATCAATAATAATCAATTAAATAACTGAGACGTGAATGGAGTGAGTCTTTAAGAATGCTTTCAGAAAACTCCGAGACCATATGCCTATTAATTCAAGCCATGTGTTCCAACATGGCTCCCATTTCTTTGTGTTTATCTGTGGCTATTGAAGTTAACATGAGTCTCCATCTGCTCTGTGCTCCAGGCCTGATCTAAATCCCAGAACACGGTGACTGAGCATCCTTCACCAAACACCATCAAACCCAAATGTTGGGTTGGTCATGTCATACCTGTGTGTGCGAACGCTAGGAAACATCTAGAATGTTTTTTGCCATTCACACGAGTTCATTACGCTTGGCAGCTCTTCTACTGGAATGTAAGCCAAGCCGAATGACATCGGAGTGGAAAATGTTAGTGTTTAATAAAGAATGTTGGGTTGATGCGTGTCAGGAGCTAGCATACAGCACTACTGCTGAAACGCTTCTACATCAAGTCAGATCCCCGAGACGTCTCTTGTCAGGTAATTCATTAGCCGTCTTTATTAAGCTTAAAGCTCAAAAGGTCAAACGTTTTGTTTCGATTCATCAAGCACGGTCAACTTCATACCACGCAAACACAAACCGGTTGTTTTAATCCGTTACATTGTCAGCCGTGAAGCCGAACCATTTTCCGTCGACACTGCTTTTCTGTTTCGATAGATTTGTATTTGCGCTTTCAAGTCGCACCTGAGCGGCTGCGCATAATTCAAGGCTTGTTTTCTTAGAAACCGGTGGCGGGCTTAAACTCTGCCCCTGTGGAATGACCCTGCCTGCATTCATCACACAGAGTTAATCATTAGCGCACGGACAGGCCTGTTTGTTAGCAAGATTCATTGGGCCTGCTTAGCCAAGACAAGAAATCTGTTGAAGTAGGCAAATGAATTGCGACACTGATTGTGTTATTGTGTTTTATTGCACTGAAATCTGTTCTAATTTACCAGTGAGAGTGTGACACATTAATCAACTGTTTTTTTTAAATAAATTAGTTTTGTTTTTACTTCTTGGGTGGGTTCTGTTTTTTCATGAGTTCCTCAACGCCATATGTAGGATGGCTAATACTCCTTTGTGGACACACCCAGAAATTGAGTTAACAAGCGGTGCTTTTCATTGGTTAGGGTGGTACTTTTTGTATTCTTTTCACCAGCTACAGAAAGCTGAGGAATGTGGTATATTTTCGCATTTTCGCTTTTTTTTTTTTTTTTTTATCTTGTCATTCATATACCCTAATTTTCTTTGTGTGACGTTTACGTGACAATAAAATTCATACTTGAATAATTAACGAATTAATAACTAATAATTTTATTATCGAATATTTTCCCGCTTTTTTCTGCCAAAAAAAAAAAAAAAACACGAGGCGGGAAAAAAGATCAACGCGTCGCGCGCAGTTTGGAATATCCCATCAGACTGGACCAAGTGAAAAAAAGGTGGTTTCATGTGGAGAAAATAAATACTAGCGTGCGGGCGAGTCGCCGGCCGGAGGACCATGAAAGACAAAACCATTTGAATTCAGTCCGGACCTTCATGAAGACGCTCTCTTGTCATCTCTGGATATCCTTTCGAAGTTTTGTCCGTGACCTCTGGCCGCGACTCCCCCACACCCTGTGTAATGATAATGGCTTCCTACCTCCGTCTTCTGTAGACTGTGAATACACTGAACAAAGACTTCCGCTATCTGTACTAAATCAAATCACCGGGGTTGGTGCGCATGCGCGAAGACGCCAGTAATGCAAAAATATTTTATATTAGATTAATTGACTGATTACTGATTTGAACAAAATTTACTTCTATCCTCGCTTTGCTCTCCGTGCATATTATTGTAGTTATTAGAAAGCTTAATTCCTTCTTTTTTTTTTTTTTTTTATACAAGTATACACAATG
Organism: Silurus lanzhouensis; assembly: GCA_039877035.1. Lineage (NCBI taxonomy): Eukaryota > Metazoa > Chordata > Actinopteri > Siluriformes > Siluridae > Silurus > Silurus lanzhouensis. The sequence goes on along the minus strand of JBCEWE010000443.1, from coordinate 130,418 downwards.
GCAAAAGCTGGCATAATTTTTTTTTTTTTTTTTACAAGTTCTTGTGATAATTTTGTTTTACTGAGCAATTGTGATTGAGGAAAGAAATATCATATATATATATATATATATATATATATATATATATATATAAAGGGGGAAGAAATAACTTCTCTATATATATATATATATATATATAAATAAATGCCTAAATGCCAGCTTTTGCCATTGTGTATACTTGTAAAAAAAAAAAGAAAATGAAGGAATTAAACTTTCTAATAACTAAAATATAACGTGAATAATATTATTTTACAAATTAATAATAATAATCGAGTTGTTATTTTCATCATTAAATATATAGCTCTGAAAAATATAAGCTAGAGTACTCAATAAATAAATAGGCGAACAAATCGATTAATTGATTGACAGACAGACAGTCAGACAGACAGACAGACAGCAGTCAGACAGTCAGACAGACAGACAGACAGACCCTGGCAGCAATCATGTCTAAAATAAACTCTTTGTTTGAGATTATATCCTCTATCAAAATAGTCCTTAATTATCGGTCGCGTTTTATTTTGACATTCTAATAAGTGCCTTTTAACAGCGTAGTCATTCAAGAAGGTAATAAATTCCACTGACTACAAGAACCTGCCCTGCACAGTGCCAACACTTCAGCTCCTGAGGTCACTCAGGTCATTCCTCTATTGTCCTCCCACTTCAGCAAGTCTCCATTAGCCGTAAAGCACAAACTGAGGATTGTGTCCGAGCTGCAGTCAGACAGTCCATGGGGCTGCTTCAGGGTTAGACAGGTGGAGAAGATGAGCACTTTGCATGACCCCTCAGCACTCTCAGCTCTCAACTTGTTTCTCCATCAAACTCGTTTGAACAGAATGATTATGCGCTCCAGTGGCGCCGTCGTCGTGCTGGGGGTCTTTAACTGCGTTCCGCTGGATTACATTCGGCATAAAGTGTCATGGAGGGATGTGTAATGTGGCATAAAAGAGGGAAATGTGATTCACAAAACCTTTTAGTCTATAAAGAGTCTGTTCTAAACGTGTTTGCTCAGTTTTCCAGCTTGTTTCTCTCTCTTCAAAGCAACAACAATAACAACAATAATAATAATAATAATAATAATAATAATAATAATAATAATACAGATTGTTGGTAAGAGTTATCTAAATTATTGTAAATAAAAACAATCTCAAATGTGTTTATTACATTTCATATAATACACATGAAATTCTCCGTATATACTGATTACAATCCGAATCACAAATTGCTGATTTTTTGCTTGTATGAAATAAAATCATTTTGTTATTCAATAAATAAATAGTAAAATCTAAGAGCTAAACGAATACACCGAGAAACAAACGTATTTGTATGCCATTATGGTACTTTTATTTTTAGATAATAGCGTTTGAATCTTCGGATTTTGGAAAGATAAATAAACTACATGCTTATCATTTGGGTTCATGTGGCGAATTCAGAAGCGCAGCTGAGAGGAGCGAGAGGAGTGAGAGGAGTGAGAGAGTGAGAGGAGTGAGAGGAGCGAGAGGAGCGAGAGGAGTGAGAGGAGCGAGAGGAGTGAGAGGAGCGAGAGGAGTGAGAGGAGTGAGAGGAGCGAGAGGAGTGAGAGGAGTGAGAGGAGCGAGAGGAGTGAGAGGAGTGAGAGGAGCGAGAGGAGTGAGAGGAGTGAGAGGAGCGAGAGGAGTGAGAGGAGCGAGAGGAGTGAGAGATTGTGATTGTCGGGAAAATCCATCTAATCCGCCGAAAAAGCGGCTTTGCGTCTTATTTATTCACTTAAATAGAAATGGTTTAAACTTCGTTTTGTGACCTCAAAAAGTCGAATAAATGGCAAAAAATAAAGTCATGTAGTAGTGATGGCTGAACTGTAAGGTATTTTTTATTCGTTTATTTATTCTTTGTATTATTATAATGAAGATGCGACTATCTAAATTATTATTTTTTTACTTAAAAAAAAAAAATTAGATCATGCACCAGCTGGAAGTGATTATTACCCAAATGTTTATGGTATTTTTTTCTTTTCCTCCGTGGTTATTCCTTCACATTTCCGGTGGGATAACTGGTGTCCTGTTCACTTATTCTTTTGCCCATCAAAGGCAGCTCGCGGATGTTTCCATGTAGCTCATATAGATATGGATTATGGGTCTGTCTGTGTCGGTACTCACCTGCTAACCTTGGGCTTGCATCAAGAACAAACACAGCTGTGAGGAGCCCATAAAGGAAGAGTCCAACTGCCCTGGTGTCCTCACGGGGCAAAATCATTAGCAGGAGTCCCGGTGCTCCAGACTGCTCCTTCCTGCCCTCTGATCTGGCCCAGGAGAAGTTCATGTTCATGACACTTACTCTGGCCATAACAACACGTGTAGCTTTATTGTATCATAGTGTAATATACTGTACATATAAAACAAATATTAAGAAGTACGTGATAGTGACGTCATTGAAGTAAGTATATATATATATATATATATATATATATATATATATATATATATATATATATATATATATATATATATATATATATATAGGTAGCATTTTCTTTACATCTATTATATTCCTTATGAATCAAAATGCACTCAAGCTCTTCCTGCTTCTCTGTCTCTCTGTCTGTCTGTCTGTCTGTCTGTCTGTCTGTCTGTCTCTCTCTCTCTCTGTCTGTCTGTCTGTCTGTCTGTCTCTCTCTCTGTCTGTCTCTATCTGTCTGTCTGTCTCTGTATGTCTGTCTGTCTGTCTCTCTGTCTCTCTGTCTGTCTGTCCATATAGAACTTACATGAATGTGTGTGTGTGTGTCCCATTTTTTCTTTCCTATGAATCCAGTACCACAAACTAATATTATATGAGCAATTAGTCCTCACGCAAATAGCTGGAAACATTGTTTAACCTTTGACACCACAGAAAGTCGTTAGGTGTCAGAGGTCGCAGCTTGTTTTTCCTCTCCGACAATTGCTTTGTGGGAAAAAAAAATGGGCAGGGAAAAAATTGGGATGCAAAAATAGAATATAAAGTCAGGATGTGGTGATGCGTACAGACAGTGTTGTCTGAAAGAACTCATTCTTTTTTTTTTATTTGTTTATTCATTTGTGATTACTATAACGGATCAAAATAGATCTTGGGCCTGAGCATGAAATTATATTGCAGCTCAAATTCCCAGTGTGTTTAATAATTTATTTTTGTTTTTGTGTCGTTTTTTTTGTCCTGATAAATATTTCTTTGGTATATACTGTATATATATACACACATACACTGCTACATGTTCTGCTTTATAGCACCTGTTCAAAGGCCTGAAGGGATTCAGATGTACAAGTGAACGTTGCATGTTATTCTTTGTTTAAAAAAAAGAATAAAAGAAAAACAAAATCATGAAACATCTGATGTTATCTTTGGTCCTGCTGTTGTTTCTTGCTAATAGATCAAAAGAACCTCAGCATATCCCATCGCCGGTGAGCAAAGTCTCGTTTTGCCCAAGGAACCGGTGTAGAATCCAGGTTAGAAATGTAAACACGTGCATGTGGTGGCCTGCACGCCGCAGGTGGACCGAGGGTTTTTTTTTCTTTTTTACGCCTCTGCAAGTCTGAATTGTGTTGCCACTGTTTGCCAGACGACTCTTGATTTTGCTGCCGGGAATAAGTTTTTTGCGGTCCCGTCTCTAGCCCCCCCCCCCCCCCCCCCCCCCCCCTTGTGTGTGAGGTGAGCTTCATGTTTGTGTTGAATGAGCCAGCAATCATTTTTTATGCATTCGGTCTGCAGTGTAATAAAAATGAAATCATGAACATGTTAAGGTTTTGGTGCTTCCTTTCCAAATCAAACATGTATTCATCATGTTTAGACACACACACACACACACACACACACACACACACAAGTCGAGCAAAGGAGCCTTTTTGCCCCCTGGGCTGTAATTAGATAAAGCCCCCCGGGAAATCTGACAAGGACTGAACAAGGTAATGGAAAATGATGTTGAAAGTAAAACATTTAATGCTTATTTTACAGGTTCAGCTAGGTCATTCTGTCCAAATTTATTTTGAACTGCAGTAAGTCAGTGCCATGGTACAAGCTTCTCCGAGTTGCCTAAGATGGCCTAGTTTTTCAAAGAATAGTAACTCAATCAGGAACAACAACAAGAAATTAATAGCATAAAATATCCCAAGGCGTCTTGACACCTTCGGATCAGAGCAACATGCAAATGTCCTCCCTATCTAGAAGCTCGAACGGGCTCAAGAATATATATAACTTATGGCTTTTTTTAAAAGCAAAAAAAAAAAAAAAAAAAAAAGTGCATCCAACACAAAATTTCATTTCCAAGTCCGCAATAATGCATTACTTCTTCTTGTGCTGGCGTCTGTCGTGAAGTCTTCAGATCCTCTATAGCGCCCTTTTTTTAAAAGCCTGACCGTGAACGAGTCACCAGGCCACACGGGAGCTGAACTCCCGTTCCACCAGGCCTGTCTGGTTTTTCCGTAAATACATTTCTCCGTTTTTTAATAAATATGGCCTTTCGTCCACCTCGAACGACACGCTCTTTTCCAAAACTCAATCCAAGCTTTGGATATGGAGAAATGTACGTGTGTGTGTGTGTATATGACGAAAAGAGAGAGAGAGAGAGCGACTGTGTATCTCTGGGTGCCTTTGTTTTTCTCGTTGTTGTTATCAGTCATTATCTCGGCCCGTAGTCATAATTCGGTGGGGCACCGCCGGTTGAGTACATGTTGGCCGTAGCTGGGTTCATGTGAGGGGGGTAAGGGTGACCCCGGATGCTGGGTAAAGGGTATGGAGTTGCCCTGGTCTTTGCCCCTAGGTAGTGTTCGTAGGTGCTGGGGTATTTGTAGGGGTGATGGTGCAGCGTGTCTGCAGCCTGGTGCCCGTCGATACGCAGTTCATGAGGTGGACTACGAGGTCCGGAGGTCAGAGGCACGGCATGGAGGCCACCCGGGACAGGCAAGGCGGGGCTCAGCACACGGGACATCAGCTGGTGAGCTGGATCAGCATGGATGGGTGTTCCGTTGGGGTCGCGGTCATAATCTCTCCTGCTGTCGTCTGTGGAAAGAGTGAGTGTGTGTTTTTAAAAAAAGATCTTGCATACAAGACAATAGTTGTTATAATTCAAAGAAATTGGTAGGACTTTTAATTTGGTACGAATTGGAACACAGGACAGGAAGTTTTTTTTATATTCTTAGAAATTGATACAATTGCTAACAAGAGTATTAATTTTTACTTTTCCTTGCACCTCTTTTGTTTTCTTTAAATATCCGAATATCTTCAGGAAGGTGAAATCGAAGTCTACATCCAATAATTGAATGAAATGTTCAAATGATCAGCTCTGATTGTGTGTGAACCCTTTATTTTTGATCAATTTAGGATCCGTATATATAAGAATCGACCCAATGCACAACCCTGCAGATGATTGAACATTAGTGCATCTCAGGGAAATCGCAGCTCTTCAGCCGTCACTCCGAGGAAAATGTCTTAGGACAATTAGGTTTGCTGTTGGGAAATGAAGTGTGTTGTGAGGCAAGGTAAGTTAGAGGTCTCATCTGCCAAACAGGCTAATGTGCTCAGGAAATCGCTGTTCCACAGAACCCGAGTATGTGAGGGGGGTGAAAATGGCAAGGAGGATGTTTTTGGTCTGTGCAGCGCATGTCCTCTGGGCATGCAGCTGTTCAAACTTCTGTGTATTGAGGTCTGCAATCTGCCAACTGAAAATATTAAGTGTTTGGCCCAGTGGAAAGCATTTTTCTGAAATAAAATGTCACCGCAATGTCTGAAGTTGGTCTACTCGGATGCCGTATCACAGTAATGGCTTTTCAGGGCAGGCGGTGTGGATTATTGCTGCGGCGTGCGTTTACAGGACGTGACGTATGATCGTATTCGGATAGCGAGCGAATATTCTTGGAAGTTGCAGTTGTTTTAAGACTTCCAGACTGTAAACTCGTTCGAAAAAAAAGTTTAGATGGTTTCATAAATACCTTTCTCTGAACCATTCTGCAGAGGCGGAGAAGACATTGGGTTCCTTGTACGAGCAAAAGCACTGATTATTGGCAGCGAGCCTGGTCTGTGATTCCTGGGCCTGAAAATATGAACACAAAGCCAGAGTCAGTTTTTTTCCACAAACACACAAATAAATACACTTTTGCACTTTTGTTTGTTTATCTATGCAAAAAAAAACCTTCTCTACACAAAAGCCAAATGCCATACTACTGTTATGTGATATCATTTACATTCTTTCTCTTTCCAGTTTTCTTTGCGGGGTCGTGTGTGTTACACTTTTTGTGAAATCATCCTGTAAATGTTATACAGCTGAGATAAAGACTTTCATGTATTTCCTAAAAGGTACAAAAGGTGTGATTATTGCTCATACTCACCAGTCTTCAGGATCACAGTCTCGAAATCCCTTTGCAAATGGATTACTGGCGATTTTTAGCTGCGTTATCTAAAGTAAAACGTAGAGAGCACGTTATAGCACATTGTTTTTATTAATATTCTTCTTATTGTTCATTGTTATTTTTAGATATGATTGTTTTTATTATTTGTAGTAATAGCAGTGGTAGTGAATTAGTGGTAGTAATAATAATAGCAGTAATAGCAATAGTAGAAATAGTGATATTAGTAGAATCAGCAGTAATGGCAGAAGTATTAGTAGTGTAGTAATATTAATATTAGCAGTGGTCAAAGTAACAGTAAAAACAAGATTGTATTGTAATTTTTGTAAAAAAAAAACTTAAAGAGTTGCAGATTATTAATTAACAAGCCAAATAATTTTGCAACAAATAAATGAAAAAAAAAAAATACCCAACAGAATGGCTAAATTAGAAACATTACACCAGTTTATAATGGTTATACTGGAGGCTGAGATTTGGCATGAAACTGTTGATGGAGCAGTGCGACGTCTTATGCTCCTAAACTCATCACTGTTTATTGACTATGCTGATGCGTGTTATATTACATCCTACATACCTTCATTATCATCATCATCATCATCATCATCATCACCAAACAAAAGCAAAATTTACTCGCATATACGCAACACGAATTGTGAACAATTTCGCACAAAATCACAAATGCTTTTCTTTTTTTCAGTCAAATGCACGCATTTCCGGTGCAGCTGATTTGATCCTAAAAAATGCATTGATTTTTAATTTTTTTTAATTTTTTTACTTTAACCCTAGAGGTACTAGGTGTGCGCGCGCCAGAGCCATTCCGGAGCGGAGGCACGTAAAAAAAAAGTGTGCGAGGTCAAACTGATAGAAGACAGAGCAGGAAAAGAAGGAGGGAGGGGGGGTTAAAAGACAGAGAGAGAAACAGAGAGAGAGAGAGAGAGAGAGAGAGAGAGAGAGAGAGAAGGAGAGAGGGGAAGAAATGAATAAATGGGCAGCATGTGCACCAGCTGCGCCCCAACATCACTGATATGACAGTGCTGAGAGAGAGAAGCCCTTCATTCAGCACGTGCACCGTGCATGTGCGCGAGCGATATTGAAATCAAACAGATAGCGTTTAGAAACTGCGCGCATTCCGTGTAAAAAAAAATGCTCAATCGCCTGAGTTTTATTTATGGTGCACAAATGAAGATACATTTCCACATGCACGAAAAAAATATCCAGCTGTCTTAATCAGAAATGAAATGATCTCCATCTCATCTCCAACCATCTCCTCAAAGTTTTTGTTGTATGAGAAACGTTTCTGGAATCCCAGCTCATTGCATCCCCATCTGACTTCATTTCTGCGATATGAATTGAGTAGAAACGCATTTCAGACAAACTCCCTGCTGTAGAAAAGGCGAAATTGAGGCCCAGGCCTGGAGCATTGAACTGTGGTTATTTTTCAGCAAAACAAATAAACCTGCATTTCAGTTTACTTTGCCTTCCAACACAAGAGCTTTGCTTGTAATGTGGAATATGGGCGCGTTTTGGGAAGGAAATGGTGATAAATCAGCGCGTGACTCTGTTCCTACCCTGTGGTTCTGGTAGGCGGTGACGGCAGTGAATCGGGTCTCCTCAAAAACAAACGTCTTATAGTTTTCTTCAGCGTACTTCTCGCTGTCCTTGCGTGGGTCCACGTAGACGACGTGAAACCGGGGCTGATATCTGTGCATGGAGTTCAGGATGATCTGCAAAACAAAAAGGCGCAAGATAAGACTTAATCTTCCAGGGACCCCAGGAATAGAAATAAATATGCGTAGAATTACATATGAAAAAAAGAGTCAGAAATTAAAGAATTTAATACTTCACCTACTACCAATAATAATAATAATAATAATAATAATAATAATAATACAGTGTCTGTCTGTCGCGCCGGCATTTACCGAAACGCAACCTAATTTATTATGCATTATGCTAATGAGCCAATCATCCAATCACGATCGCGCGTCCAGTCGGGGAAAAAATCATTAAGCAATGCGTCTACTACTGCTGAATTAATAATAATAATAATAATAATAATAATAATAATAATAATAATAATAATAATAATAATAATAAAAACAGCATTTTTCAACGCGCTGATCTTTAACTGAAATAATCTATTTAAATATTCATTATAAATAGTGTTTTTCTCCAACAAATAAACAGATTATTAGAATTAATTTGTTTGTAACAAAGTTATTAAACTTGGGCCATGATGTATTTACATATATTTTTTTATTTCCTCCAATTATTTTCGACTTTTTTATTGGCCTGAATGTATTTCACTACCTTTCAAAAAACTTTTTTTTATTCTTTTTTTTAAATGTTTTGTTGTTAAATTATAATTCCTAGTATACCCATATTATATTTAAGTAATAGTTTTCTTATATATATCATATTATTATATCATATATAATACCTTATCAAATATAATACATTATACATCTCTAGAAATGTCTTATTGCCGACAGCCTTTACGCAGAATACTTAATAAAAAAAAGATAAAAAGTAGACTTACATGTCCGTTATCATCTAACAGATTATTGGTGAGTTTGAGTTTGTCGAATGAGACGATTTGTTTCATCCACTGAGCTCCTTTAGCAGGAGAATCGGGGTGATAGTGAACTCGGCCCGGGGTCGCGGGGTCTGCTTTCCCGGCCACCAGCCACGAGGAGCTGTGAAACGCGTAGCTTCAGTCCAGAGTGAGAGAGTGGGGGGGCGGGGGGGGGGGGGGGGGAAAATGGATTCATTCATTCATTAATTGATTGATTCATTGATTCATTGAAAGACGACAAATACCAAATATACATATATCCACTATTTCTCAATGTATTTACAGGCATGTATATATATATATATATATATATATATATAATATTGACTCATATCTACATACAAAACTTAATTTTTAATAAAATAATCCGAGTTCTATATGTTCCATCCCGCTTCTTAATTTATTTATTTAAATGAGCTGTAGTTAATATTTAAATCAGACTATTTGTAATAGATAGATAGAGAGTTTTAAAGTCCTAAAGCTCTGCATCGCATGATTCTCGGTCTGTTTTTTAGAAAGTAGCGTTTTGATTGCAGGGATTATCGCGGTATTTGGAGCTGTATATCGCGGTATTTGGAGCTGTATATCGCGGTATTTGGAGCTGTATATCGCGGTATTTGGAGCTTTACAGTGATGCACTTATTTCCAAAATGCTGTACATTTGCCTTCAGGTAGCTTCTCCAGCTCAATACTTTGAGATCATCCACGTCCATCTGCTTCATCAGCTGCATTTTAATTAAACAGAATGCAACTTGGTATTTTATTGACCAGTAAACGGAGTGTGTTCGGTTAATCGGTTCAACTCAGCAGTGCAGATATGAACTTTATAATCCGCATTAAACTGCTTTTAATAAACATCTGCAGCATTTTGTTGTTCTCCTGATATTCATCTCACTGCTGAACACGTTGTTCAGACCGTTTTATTGCTTGACATTAAAAACATTGTACACAGTTGTCACGTGTATATTTACGCGGAACAGAAGTGTGTGTTTTGCGCAAAATTCTCGCGCAACTTACCGATAGCGTTTATCATCGACTGGTAGGAAATCCATTAAAAGCATGTAGTCAGCCATCGGATCCATCCCAAATATCTTCACTTGGAAAGTAGGAAACATTCGTCTGGAAAAAAAACAAATAGTAAACAACACTTTATTACTTTTTTCAGAGAAAAAAAATGAATTGCTAAACATTTAAATAATGATATTTAAGAATAGAATAATCCTCCATTTATTTCCTCTTTAATTGAGTTGGATTTTTACAGCAGATCATCAGCAGATCATCATCGGGGTGTAAACAGAGTTTTGTTTGTATTTGGTTGAATAAGATGCCGGAGGATTTTGTAGTATTTTATGCTGCAGTATTTAATTTCACGCTGGAGTTTTCCACTGCAGAATGAAACAATACCCGACTTCTACATCTTCTGCTTTCAGGCTAAATACAACTCTATCTTTTTTATACAGATTTTTGCTAACTTTTTGATATTTGATGTCTCTCTGTTTCTTTCCTCTTTTGTATCTTTCACTCTCCCACCATCTTTTTCCCTCTAGACACGAATTTTGTCCTGTAAGGAAATAAATCAGTGTGGATTTTTCCCCTCCTGCAGTTCAGGAGTGAAAGTGATCCTTCAGCTCGTCGCTCCATTAACATCAGAGTGCCTTCAGACGCGTAGTTGTGCTCAGGTGAGGATGAAGGAGCTCTGAAAGTGCTTTCTCCACGATCTGATGTTGGGAAAGTTTTTGGGGAGTGATAGATTACTCTACACACTCTACACACACTGCACACACTGCACACTCTACACACTCTACACACACTGCACACACAGCACACTCTACACACTCTACACACTCTACACACTCTACACACTCTACACACACTGCACAGGCAAAACGCCTTTTTTCCCATCATCAGTGTTTCTTGGCATTTCCCACATGGAACATAAGAGTTATAGAGCAAATCCAATAAATGTAATATATAATAATCATAAAAAGCAGAATCGCTGCTGGTGTTAGAACCGCACTTTACAATGAACTCGATCAAAATCATTTCATAAATATTCACATTTACAAACTGTTACAGTGAACAAGATTATTATTATTATTATTATTATTATTAGTATTATTATTATTATTATTATTAGTATTATTATTATTATTATATTTTAAACACTCATATCCCCTGCTGATTTATAATCTGCGACCTGCTTCTCGTATACAATCTGCTTTGCTTTTTTTTTTTTTTTTTTATTAATCGAGAAAGTCCCGTGAATAACGGTATCAATATCATCATCATCATCATCATCATCATCAATATTATTATTATTTTTTTTAATCATTCCAAATAATCTTTCAATATTTCAAATATGATGCCTAAATAGATTTTGTGTTATCTGATTGTTTTTTTTGTTTTTTTTAATGGAATGTTTAAACCTTTCCGAAATGGCTTTTTTTTTATATATTCAAGTTTACAGAAAAGTAAATAATAAATCATTAATCATAATTAAATCATTGCATAATTTACACTGGTAAAGATGCTCAATGAGGTGTATTCATATGCTATTTACATTTTCTTTTCCCCGACAATCCGTTCTGTGTGACATCTTCATCCAGCTGATGTTTAAAAAAAAACCTTCACGTTGATTATTTTGAGTGTTAAGTTAAATATTATTTCTATTTCCTGCCCGGAGTTAATTCTAAGTTAGATATTATTTGACGCATTTGAGGAAAGTTTTATAAGCAAACTTTTATTTTCTGTTTGTAATTTTTTTAATGTATCATCCAGAACGTTTTATTATATCAAGACAAAAACACAACTGTAGCCTCAGTCACTAGAAAAATGATGACTGTAAAATATTTCATTATTTTTTCCTGTAATTGATATGATTGACCACGGCGTAAAAAAGTACTATATATATATATATATATATATATATATATATGTAAATATATGTAAATATATATATATATATATATAGATATTTTTGCAAATCGGAATCTATTTGTTTCCACTGCATTATTCTTATTTCTATTATTATTCTATTCATTTTTTTTTGTAAAAAAAATATATATTTGTATAACCCCTTTAACAACAGTTATTGCCCCAAATCAGCTTTACAAAAATGTTGCCATCATAAATAAGTAAAAGTTGTCCCTCCAGACAGAAAAAAATCCCTGAGATTGTTTTTATCCACTAATTGTAGTGAATGAGCAACAAATACAACATAAACATCTGCATTACTTTTCCCACCTTGCAAATGACTGTCAGTTTCTCCTTC
>JBCEWE010000443.1:105692-110692 GCA_039877035.1 Silurus lanzhouensis | reverse complement strand
TTACACACTTGACCGGTTCAGTCGGATAGCGAATCTAATAATAATAATAATAATAATAATAATAATAATACAATTATAACCAATTATTAAAATATATATAAAAAAAATATTATTGTAATAAAGTTTGAATTGAAATGTTTAAAAAATAATGTGTAAAATGACTAAACAATGACTAAATATGCTGTAGAACTATAATAAAATATTATTCTACATTTCTGAACCGCTGATAAAAACATCTTCCTGCTTAGTGTTTAGAAATAATTCTTTATTATTTATTTCTTTTTATTATTTTCTGAACATCTCTATTTGATAGTGTTTTTGTGAAAGAGAGAGACAGAGAGAGAGAGAGAGAGAGAGAGAGAGAGAGAGAGAGAGAGAGGGAGAGAGATAGGGAGAGAGAGAGTGAGAGAGAGATGGAGAGAAAGAGAGAGGAGGAAAGAGAGCGAGAGAGGGAGAGAGAGAGAAAAAGAGAGAGAGAGAGAGAGTGAGAGATGGAGAGAGAGAGTGAGAGAGAGATGGAGAGAAAGAGGGAGGAGGAGGAGAGAGAGCGAGAGAGGGAGAGAGAGAGAGAGAGCGAGAGAGAGGGCGAGGTAGAGAGAGAGAGAGGGAGAGGGAGAGGTAGAGAGAGAGAGGGAAAAGGAGAGGTAGAGAGAGAAGGAGAGAGGGAGAGGAAACATCCAGGTGCTAATGAGAGTCTGAAATCAATTAGCGGATCATAAATCACGCAGTGTCACAGGAGCGCGCGGAGGTGATTTCAGCATCTATATCTCTGTGTGTGTGTGTGTGTGTGTGTGTGTGTGTGTGTGTGTGTGAGGCCGCGTATATAAAACTCTATCCTATCTAAATATTAGCCCAAATCCCCGGAATAAGACCCTCAGGAAGGAGCAGTTTGACCGCTGACAGTTTCGTGTTTTGCTGAGCAGCTGCTCACAGCGCGCTTTATGGAAAGCCAAAAGGTCCAAAAGTTGTTTATAGAGTTCTAATAATCTTCCAATCAACTCGTAATCAGCTCTTAATATTATCCTGTGCACTGATCTTCCTGATTCATCTTGATGCTTCACTTCTTGATGGGGTTCTGTGAAACTGGAAATCACTCTCTGGTGCTGAGGGTCAGAATCAGAAAGAGCTTAATTGACAAGTATGTTTGCAGTTAGAAGGAATTTGTTTTGGTGACAGAAACCTCCAGTGCGTTTTTATAAAACAGAAATGAAATAAAATCAGAAAAATAAAATTAAAAGTATAACCATATGAGCGGATTAAAGAAACATGAAATCACCGCAGAGCTAAACACAAGAACCAGAGGAATGTTTTTGGAGTGTATTTAATATAAACAGTTTGTTGGTTAGACAATTGTTATTAAAAGTTTTGCATCCAAGTGTCCATCAGTGAACTGATTATATCTTTAACAATGATGCAACTTTATTGATTGGACATTTGGTGTTGAGAAGGAGGATGGGGTTTACTTTCAGCCTGGTTCCTGTCAAGGTTTCTTCCTCATGAAGCCTCAGTGGGGGATTTTTTTTTGACACTGGTGCCACTGGCTCGTTTAATAGGAATAAACTTAGACAAAATTATGATGTTAAAATTAAAATTTGCATTTTATTTATTTCTGTAAATCATGTTTTGGTGAAGCTTCTAATGAAAGTAAATAGCTGAATAACATGAAGTTACAGGGTTTTCACTGTCTTGTATCGTAGAAGAATAAAATGATGTAAAAATGTTTAGAAACATTTGTACATTTGCATATAAAACAAAACATTGCATGATCCATTTGGCTTTCCATAACACCGCACCCTTGTTAAATTCATTTCGCGGCGGAGAGAAAAAAAATATGATTTAAAAAATAAAAATATATTTTAAACTAAACAACTTCGCATTCTTTTTTTCACCAAAACTCTATTTTGCAAAATATATATAGTAAAAATACGAATAAATCCCGAAAAAAACAGAGGAACGATCAATAATAATGTTTTAGATATTTTACATTCTTTTGCACCATTTATATAAAATATCATTATTACATTTCGTATCAAAAAAATAATATTCTTTATTTTACAATATTGAATGTTGGAAGAGTTTTGGTTTTATTTAGTTATTTATTTATAGTTTATAACTATTATTTTATTATTGCATTTATTGTAGTCTCTGTGCGCGTGTTTAATTATAAAGTCGTTTCTACATCACTAAATATTTTTTAATTTATGCTTTAGTTTAAATTCAATAATATATTTCAGGGTGAAAACAATGAGAGAGAGAGAGAGAGAGAGAGAGAGAGAGAGAGAGAGAGAGAGAGAGAGAGAGAGAGAGAGAGAGAGAGAGAGAGAGAGGAAAAACCTTTGCGACTCTTCAGGGGGTTTCTGTCTGTGAGAAACGGGAAAAATGCGACAATACCAAGGACACGAGATGAGGAAACATTTACAGTAAACACATTTCCGTTTTGGCTCGAAAAGAAAAAAAAAAATCCGTTTTTCTGTTGAACTGATTTTTTTTCCCCTAAACTATATTTATTATTTTGCTCATTTTCAACTCAATGCGACACAATGAAGCTCGAGCACAATGAGTGTGAACATGGTTTTATCCTCCAGTGTCCATCTACACCCACGCTTTCATTTTCCCTGAACTCAACACACACAACACACACCCTGATGACACATACACACAGAATTAGTGGTGGGCTTTATGCTTCACTTTCTGAAGGTCAGGAGATTTTCAGTGTGTTTTATGAAGCTGAAAACAAAAGTGCATTGTTTTATCATTATTTATCCCTCAATCCTAAAAATCATTAGTAAATACTACAGACTTTTAGGATAAATTCAACATTTTATTGCAGATAAAAACATTGCATAGCATTTAAAACATTATTTTCTCTATTAACTTTGATGTGCATGTGATAGAAATAAAAAAAAAATAATTTCTATTTATAAAATCAGTGTTAAATCTTTTCTACTCCACAATACAGTCATTTTGGTTAAAAACAAACAATTTGACTATTATTGTAAATAAAAACAAATGGTCTTAATCTTTCTATTATCAATAATTCGGCTTTAATTTGTGTCTCTGAACCGCAGAAAATCTTAAGTTTAGTTTAAATTTTTGTTTTGGTTTTCTTCTTTTTGTTTTGGTTTTCTTTTCTTTTCTTTTTTGTTTTAAAAAACCATAATCAGGTATGATGCTAATAAAAAAAAAAACACTACTGTATGTGAGTCAGTTATCCCAGATGTCATTGCAGATGTGAATAATACGAAGGTAATTAATACTGATAATAAAGACAATGCGAATAATATTGAATCCTTGAAATTAAATAGATGATGGAAAGGGATACAGGATGATCTTGTCTCTCTCGCTCTCTGTTTCTCACCCTCTTTCTATCTATCTTTCTATCTATCTCTTGCAGAATCCTCAGAGAAACCCGAAGGACAGAAAGAGCGAAGGACCCTGATTAAGGCTCCTGGTTGGAGATCTTGGCCACCTCGGCCTCCCGTGTTTGTTTATTTGAGCAAAGGAAGGTTTTCTCTCCACATGTCTCCCGAGTTAACAAACACAGCCGTGACAGCTGCCATCTGGAGCAATCAGCAGGTTCCTCCCCCAAAAACAAGGCCACCAAACACCAAAAATCATGCTGTCAGAGCCTAAATCTACTGTGTGTGTGTGTGCGTGTGTGTGTGTGTGTGTGTGTGTGTGTGTGCATCCCTTACAAACAGATGCAGGGGAAATCAGATGTGTGTAATGGCACGTCTCATGTAAAACCTGCATGTAGGGATTCTAAAGTATGTTATTGTTTATTAGAGACACAATACAATCACAATGTCACGTTTCTCTACTGTACGAATTCCTGCTCCAAATCTACGAGTATCAGTTAATATTTATTACCAACTGATTGTTATTTTGATTTATAAATAATGAAGTGTTTTTTTTTTTCTTTAAACTCACATAAAAATGATCTGGATTGCAAATATAACTTGGTAATTATTAAATAGCAAAAGTATAAATGTATATAAGATATAACTTTATTATATAAATACTTTAATATATAAATACTATTTCTAACAAAACATTTAATTTACACTCAAAAAAACATTTCCATGTATAGTCATTCTTTAATTTTTTTTTTCCAAGATCACTTTTTTTTTGTAAATTATAACCAATACTTATTTTTTGTTTAAAAAATGTATATGCAAATGCAAACAAAAATACAAAATCCTTTGGTGTAAATTATATTAAACATTTTATTTTCGATTATTTGTTTTCTTTTAAGTTTTTGAAGACTTGGACTTCACAAGCTTGGTGTAAAACCTGATATAAAATATATAAAATAATATATAAAAGAATATAAAATAAAATCTATCAGAGTTAAATTATATTTTGTTCTGAGGAAAATGGACATAACTTAACTGGAAATATAGTATCAGTATACATTTTTTTTTTTTAAAGATATCTATAATTTCCCTTCTGAAAATGGGAATTATTTTTTTCCGAATGAAAATAAAATCAGTCTGGGCTCAGATAAATATATATATATATAATTTTGCAGTTACTAAATTGTTCTTATTTTTTATTATATTATTTTAAAACATTTCTTGTTCATGTGAACGAAACTGAACCTATTTTTTAATGTGACTGAAGTTCATTTCATTTCCACAGTAAGGTTGGTGATGGTCAGCCGGAATGCTGGATGTTGACGTTAAAGCTGGTTTTAAAACGTTTCTTGCTGTAGCTCGAATGATAAATGTCACCAGCACATCCTCGAGCATGTCTAAAGGTCCAGATGGCTGTAAAGCGTTTCTCGTTAAGCAAATTTCTCACTGTGGAATGTCCTGAAAGCACAGATGAAGGCATGAAGAACAGAAGCAGTCAGCTCTGTTCTCTGCTTTTTCCCACCCTGCTTTGTTTTAAAGCTGGGAAAAGCTTTTAGCTTTTGAAAAGTATCCTTTTCCTATCAGAGCAGAAGCCCCAAGCCCATCATCACCTGGGCCTCTGCTGCTCTCTGATTGGTCTGATCC
>JBCEWE010000443.1:85692-98192 GCA_039877035.1 Silurus lanzhouensis | reverse complement strand
AATCCAGCATTCACACCTGAACTTCAAGCCAATCACAACCCAGCATTGACACCTGAACTTCAAGCCAATCACAATCCAGCATTCACACCTGAACTTCAAGCCAATCACAATCCATTATTCACACCTAAACTTCCAGCCAATCACAATCCAGCATTCACACCTGAACTTCCAGCCAATCACAATCAAGTGGCTGAATGAGACTATTATTGCTGTTAGTGTGGATCTCACACGTGAGCCTTGATTTCCCTTTCCTCTTGTCGTGACATGGAACAAACGTATTCGTTCATTTCTCTATGGCACTGCAAGTGTGTCTGGACAGACAGACTGTTTAATGCATGCGCATGCGTGTGTGTGTTGGTATTTTCTCCAGTTTTCTCTGCAGGAGAAATGAACAGCCGCAGCTCCCCTGTGTGGCTCGGCAGTGTAACGTTATTAAAGAGAGATTGTACGTGCCACATACAGTGAACAGTGAAATTCTTTCTTCGTATACCTCAACTTGTTAGGAAGCTGGAGTTCTAGCACAGGGTCAGCCATGATACACTGAATTTACACCAACATCAAGAAGTGGCACATCAACACATCCTGAATGTTTTAGACTTATATTCTTCATAGTTCTAATATTGTATATTAGACTCTGGGAATATGACTATCATTTTCACATGATTCATCCAGTTTTGCCTCCATTCAGATGTTCTGTTATGGTTAAGCTCCTAAACTCTGGAATAGTCTTCCTGACGGTGTTCGGGGCTCAGACACACTCTCCCAGTTTAAGTGTAGATTAAAAACATATCTTTTTAGCAAAGCCTACACATAACACACATCACATCATAACCTTGTGCTCCAGAACATCTGATCACATGCACATTATCAACTTGTGCTGTTAATATCATGAACAGCAGCTACGCTAATTGCTCTCCACTGCTTCTCTTTCTCTCCCCATCCCGAGACACCCTGAGGTTTGGCCAGCTCCAGTCACCTCCCACCTCGTGATGATTACGGACCTTTGAAGAAGTAGATGCCGAACTCACAAACATCCCGAACCATCTAGAGACGTACCAGTGCCATTTGGATCCCGCTACATGTGTGGAGTTTGGCATTGGACCTCCTGGAGTGTTTAAAGGCTCTGGCATGGAGAAGCTGATGCTGGATCTGTGATGATCACAAATGCTGAGCTCATAAAACTCGGAGCTACTAACCATATAGACTGTATAAGACTGCAGAAAGAACATCACTTATAATCTTATACTCCAGTAATCATGTTAGTTCTCACTCTCCAGTGTTCTGTATTGTTGAAAGATTTATGATCAAACTCTTGATGTCACCCAAAATGAGGATGGGTTTCCCTTTTGAGTCTGGTTCCTCTCAAGGTTTCTTCCTCATAACATCTAAGGGAGTTTTTCCTTGCCACAGTCGCCACAGCTTGCTCATCAGGGACAAATTCACACCATTCACCTTCATTGTTGATTTGTGTAAAGCTGCTTTGAGACAATGTCTGTTGTGAAAAGCGCTATACAAATAAACTTGACTTGACTTGACTTGACTTATGGTGATTGAGACACATTCATGCTCTATTTGTTTCTATGCAACAAACTCTTGAACTTTTGGACGTCGCTCTGGACAAGGGTGTCTGCTGAATGCCACAAATGTAACTGTAACTCTGTAACAGGCAAAATGACACTAGACTTGGACAGTGAATGTCTGAAAGAAAAGTTATCTGGAGTCCAAATGGGACGTTTGTGTCTCTAACAGAAGAACTTGTATAAGACGGAGAACAGGAGAGAAGATGTGCTCAGACTCCCTCACCCCCACAATCACACCTGGAGGTGGAAGATTAATTGTTTGAGGTTGTTATGAAGCAGGGAAGGTTGGATATTTATTCCATAAAGTGAAAAGAACCAACATGGCAACCATTCCATATTTTCAGCATGCAAATTTATCTGGACTGCCGATTTGGTGCAATTTGGTTTCTTGATTGTTCTTAGGAATGTGCTTGCAGGCTGGAGGATTTTCTGAGCATAACTGGCAACCCGTACGAGTGACAGGAGACCTGCAGAGTGGAACAAACCTACACTTTGGCTGTTCGCTTGAAGGCCTTTGGTTCAAGGGTGTGTTTATGGTGAGTTATGGGGCGGCGAGCATCAGAAGGCGGCCATCAGTCCGGCTCTGTATCGGGTGTCCAATCACACACACACACACACACACACACACACACACACACACACACACACACACACACACACACACACACAAACTCCACTCTACAGTTCTTTAACTTTCACAAACACCTTAGATGTCACGGCAACCTGGGTGGCAGAGTGGTTAGCATGGATTTTACATAAAAGCACTTTCACACACACACACACACACACACACACACACACACACACACACACACACACACACACACACACACACACACACACACACACACTTATACCAAATAGCGTTCTGGTTCAAGCTAAACCAAGGCCAAGATACACAGCCTTACATTTGCATTAAAAATATATGATCAAAACGAACACACACACACACACACACACACACACACACACACACACACACACACACACACACACACACACACACACACACACACACACACAGTCATTTCACAGGATGTTTGCTGATGCAAATTAGCCAGCGCTCAGCAGTGTGTCTGCAGATCATCCAGCCCTGAGAGAAAAGTGTGTTGTGTTTTCTTTTTTTCTCCTCTCTTTCCTTCCCTTCCTTCTTTTATTTTTAAAACGTTATCCCTCTCTCTCTCTCTCTCTCTCTCTCTCTCTCTCTCTCTCTCTCTCTCTCTCTCTCTCTCTTTCTCTCTCTCTCTCTCTTTCTTTCTCTTCTGTTCTGATTCAAAGGTAACCATGTGGACATCATAAAAATCCTGCATTTACACTTTCTCCTTGAGAACATTATTTATAAGATTCTGTCACGATGGTGTTAGTAAAGTCAGGCACTGATGTAGGTGAGAAGGTGAGGAGGCCTAGGGTGCAGTCAGCGTTCACATTCATCTCAATAGTGTTGGAGCTCTATAGCAGAAGATCTTCATGGAGCTGTTGTGCACAGGAGCATTGTCATGCTGGAACAAGTTTGGGTTCTCCTAGTTGAAGTTAAGGGAAACTTAACCTTCTGTACAATTGTGTGCCAATAAGAGAGAGATCATGCCAATAAAGTAGAAACGATTCCTCGAGCAACTCAAGTCAATTATTTGCCTCGATTCTTTATTTAGTCCATTTAACTACACACTGTGTTTCCCCACAGACCATCTAAACTCTGGACCGCATTGAGGTCTCATTTATAAACGTATACACTCATTTATGTACACACAAAACAGGGCTGGAATCATGCGTGCTCCACATTACGGAAAAAAAGAAAAGCAGGAAAAAAAAAACAAAGACAAAAGATGAAAATGAAGAAAAACTGATAGAATTATAGACAGATAGACATAAATAGAGACAGACAAAAAGACAGTCAGACAGATACTAAGACAGACAGACATATAGAGAGAAGGATAAAAGAAGAAAAAGAGACAAAATATGAACAGACAAACGTAATGATGGACAGAAAGAGAGACAGAAAAACATCAAAACAGATAAATCGAGACAGACAAATGAACAGACAGACATAAAGATGGACATGAAGACAGAACAAGAGAGAGACAGAAATGAAAGGACAAACAGACAGACATATAGAGACACAGATATAGAGACAAACAGAGATAGAGAAAGACAGACAGATATAAAATGTAGACAGAGAAAGAGAAACGGACCTTTAAACAGACAGTCTGAAAGATTGACAGAAAGAGAGACAAAAACATCGAGACAGACAGTAACAGAGACAGAAATGAACAGGCATATATAAAGGCAGACAGAGAGACAGATATATGAACAGACAGAAAGAGAGACAGACAGACACAAATACAGAATAAGAGGGAGAGACAGAAATGGATAGACAGACAGATGAAGATAAACATTTGGACAGACAGATAGAAAGACAGACAGGGAGTGAGACAGACAGAAAGACAGACATTTGTACAGGCAGATATTAAAAATGGGCAGAGAACAAGTGACAGACAGACACAAAGACAGAACGAGAAAGAGACAGAAATAGACAGACGGATATAAAGACAGACAGACAGATTTTGGTTTTGTGTAACATGTTTTGTCTTTTCTATCTATTCATATTTCTATAGAATGCTATCAAACTTCCACTGTTGTGTTAAAAAAAAAAACACTGATACTGGAGACTCCTTCCAGGGACGTTCTAAGGTTTTCAAGGCCTTACAAAACCCCACTAAAGGATCTACTAGAAATGCAAGACTCTGTTACTGGGTTCTGCATTAGAACGTGCATTAGAACCTTAATTCCTTGTAGAGGTTTAACCGAAGGACCATTTCTTCTTTCTCTTCCTCTGTGTGGATGGACGTTGGCGTGTGCGAGGCATCGGGTTGCCACAGATTTAGCTCTTTGATTCAGCAGCTTTGGAGATTATTCCTTCTTCTCTTAACGGAAGAATAACAGACCTCCCTGGGTGTGTTTGGGAAAGCTCTGTGTGTATTTTTTTGTGTTGTGTATCAGTATGTGTGTGTGTGTGTGTGTGTGTGTGTGTGTGTGTGTGTGTGTGCCCAACCCGTACCAGCTGTGCATGCGGCACGGACATATGGCCGCCTGTGTTGGGTGTTACGGGCTTCATGCGTGTTTGTGCGGCTGTGTTTGACTCGCCCAAGTACAACACGTGAAGTCATGAAAGTTTATTTAAAGAGAGTAGCAGAGACCAGCGGATTAAACACATGACCATTCTCACGAGCGCCCGCAAGCTGAGAGCGAGACTTCTGAAGGCTCCTCTGAGCGAATTCTGAGCGCTCTGTCTCAGGAACCCTAAACATGCTCCTTCTGATCCTGAATAACTTAATTCATCTCACTATAGCAAACATATGTATCATGATACTTTGTTGGATCTTGGATTCTGGGAAGAAATGGTAGCTAGAAGAGTCCCTGCAAATAGGACAAAGTAATAGCTGCTAGAACTAAAAAGTTGTAGATAGGAGGAAAGAATGGTAGCTAGAACTAGAAAATGGTAAGTAGGTGTGAACAACAGGTTGCTAGAGAAGAAAAATGGTAACTATATCTAAAAAGTTGTAGCTAGAACAAAATGATGGTAGCTTGAACTAAAAAATGGTAGCTTGAGGTGAAAAACAGGTAGCTAGGGGAGATGCATTCTCCTTCTGATCGTGATTAACTTTATTCGTCTCTTTATTTAAGTTGGAGCTAGAGCAATCTTATGTATCGTGGTACTTTGTTGATTTCTAGATTCTGAAAATTTACCTGGATCTGAAAAATCTTATCTAGAAGACAAAAATATTAACTTTGAGAGTTAAATGGTGGATATAAGTGACAGATTAAAGCTAGATCAGAAGAAATGGTAGCTATGAGAGAAACAGAGTAGATGATGGCTTGGAGAAGAAAAAAATAGCTAGAGTTTGAACATGGTAGCTAATAAGGATGGAAGCTAGGAGAGAAAAAGGGTAGCTAGGAGAATAGCTGGAATTTGGTCAAATGGAAAATGGTAGCTAGAGTGTTAGCTAGAACTGAAACATGGTAGCTAGGAGAGAACATAGTAGCTAGCATTGAAAAAAAATCGTAGCTCAAATGGAAAAATGATAGATAGGAGAAAATTATAGATTAGATTAAATTCAACGTTATTGTCATTGTGCAAGGTACATGTACACAGCCAATAAAATGCAGTTAGCATCTAGCCAGAAGTGCACAAGTGGCCTGTTTACAATAAATAACACTAAGATAAATTAGCTATAGAAAATGGTAGCTAGAATTGAAAAACCGCTAGCTGGGAAAGACAGATGCTAGTTAGGAGAGAAAAAAAAGTAGCTAGAACTGGCAATAAAATCACCTCGTTTCATTTTTGTGCTAATTCGGTTCTAATCTCATTCGGAAAACCTCAACATGAAGGTCACTGGCTCGGGTCCCAGCACTGACCTCCTGCTGTTCCTGTTCATGATCCCACTGTGAGTAAATAGAGCTCTTTAATTAACTATCAGGTTGTGTTGTGGTACAGTAGAGGAAGCAGAACCTCAGGGGGATTTCGAAGAGGGAAGATGTTGACCCACAGGGGCAGGGGGCACTCTGAGGAGGAAACTACCCCTGAGGGGGTGTATGGATGGATGGATGGATGGAAGAGTGAGAGAAAGAGGAGAAAGTAGGAAAAAGGTTTTGCAGATTGATGAGGGGGTCAGGAGCAGGACAGAGCTGTGTGCTTGTAGAAACATTTGGGAATGAAAGCGGACGATAAAAACAAACTGAGATTTGAAGAAAATTTGAAGACAAAAATATAAAAATTGTAGCTTGAAGTAAACAATGGAAGTAAGAAGTAAAAAAATGGTGTCTAGGAGAAACAAATTTTAGATAGAACTGGCACTTCTTTCCTTTTTTTTTGGGGGGGGGGGGGGGGGGGTGTAGGAGAGAAAAATGGAAGCTAGAGGAGATAATGAACGAGACATTTTTGATACAAACTTGCTGTTGATTTCTTTGTGTCAGTGCAGGTGTGTGTGCATGCTAAGCAGCCTGAAGGGATAAATTCCTTCTGTGTAACCCAGTGTCTATCCTGTGTTCTCCACTTCTCCTTCAGTCCAATTTTTACACCTTTTTGTATACATAGATAATGAGAGATAGAGAGTATAAACGGTTCAGTGTCCAAATCATCCAAATAAACATCTCAGTCATTAAATTCATCTTATAAATCATTCAAATCATCATTTTAATAATCTAAATAATCTCCATCATTATTTCAATCATCCAAATTAACACCTAGATCATTTAAATCTATTAATCATCTCAATCATTCAGATCATCATCTCAATCATCATCTCAAACACCCAAATGATCATATAAATAATCCAAATCATCTTCTTAATCATCATGGAAATAATCCAGATCATCATCATCATCCAAATAACCCAAATCATTCAAATGATCATCTCATATTATCTAAACCATCATTTACTTCACCTGCTAAATTTCCCAAATCAAACATCATCAATCATCAACTTCAGCTAAACGTTTTGAAGGATTCCTCTATTGTCCATCTATAAACCATAGAACACAGAAGGGTTCTGAAGGTCCTTGAGGATTAAATGAACTCTGTCTTTTATCATTATGGGTTTCATTGAGATTTCAAGTTCTTCAGCTGACCATCTGGGAGAACCTTTGCAGGTTTTATAGTCACTATCTAAGCAGAACATTTGAGAGGTTCTTCAAAAAAAGGTGTATTATATTTAAAACATTTATGTTTCATTTATATTATGGGTTCAGTCGTCAGGCTCACCTTTTATTGGTTCTGTAGAACCCTGTCCGTATCTATGTAGAAGTTCAGTGGACCAACCAAAGAAGTTTGAAGAATGCATCATTTAAATCAGGTCCTATAACTAAAATAATTGATGGGTTCTTCAGCTGTTTACTCCATTAGAGGATTGTGCAGAGGAACAACCATAGAACCCATCAGGCTCCCAAGGTTCTGCAGTCCAAAGACCCCTCAAGGGTTCTAAAGAACATTTAAAAAGATTTTAAATGCAGGCTACACCATCTAAATTCAGTTCTCCACCTATTTGTCCCAACAAGGTCCTTAATAATTCAAATGTCCTCCAAGTCACATTTTCGATATCAGGGTCCATGCAGGAGAACCTTCTCCAACTAAAGAAACAATAAAATGAAGGTTTGGGCTGAATTCCAGGTTCTTTCATCATAAATGGTTGAACGAAGAACCAGTGTAGAGCCTTTATGGGGATCATCTGAGGGAGCAACCAATGTGCAGGTGCAGTCCCGCTGAAGGTACAAAAAGGTGCACACTTGATGGAACATGCAGCAAAGAGTGTTTAAGTGGGAGGTTTACGATGTGTCCACAATAATAAGTTTTTATGTTAGAAAACACGTCATTTTCTCTCCGTTTTGGCCTTCGGTCCACACCGAGACGGCGTTGTCTGTCAACAGAAACGTAGGGTTTTAAAAAAAACCTCCAAAGCGGATAAATGTACTTCTCATTTCCAGTTCCGCAGAGACGGAAAGCAAATAAACGCCGGGCGGGAACAACACAGGTTGTAGAGTCCTTCATTTTTGCTCACGTGCAGTACAGGAACGTGAGCGTTTTTTAGACGTTTCAGTGTGGTTGAGCAACTTTTATGAAATGATTGAAAACGAAAGGGTGAAACAGCGTTTTCAAATTTATCCGGATTAGTCTAAACCTTAGATCTCTCTATTGCTGAGGGTGTGTGTGTTTGTGTGTGTGTGTGTGTGTGTGTGAGTAAGTTAGCAGTGCCCCCTCTACTGGTTGCCATGTTTCTGTGGAACCCCTTAGTACTCCTTGGGGTCATATCACTCTTCTCCGAGTCAGTGGGTGGTCGTCTACTCTCTCTCTGTCTTTCTGTCTATCAGCTGTGTGTCTGCTGTATACATGCTGTAAGGTATAATTCCTATGAAAAGGTTCTGGTGTGTGTGTGTGTGTGTGTGTGTGTGTGTGTGTGTGTGTGTGTGTGTGTGTGTATATGGGGGTTCTTGGTGCCTGTGGCGTTTGGTCAAGCCTGCTGTGTAATGTGCTTTCTCTTTTTCACTTACACATTCCTGTAGTTCATAACACACACACACAGCTTTTTTTTAATGATGGTATAACTGTCGCTAAGTTCCACCTCTCTCTCTCTCTCTCTCTCTCTCTCTCTCTCTCTCTCTCTCTCTCTCTCTCTCTGTGTGTTTCGTCTGATTTATTTGTGCCGGTGTTTTCTCAGGCCCACATGGTCCTGGAGTTTGCACTACAGCAGCTCAAGCAGAACCGATGTCATTCAAACCCCAGTGAAATAAATGACCCTGTAAATTTCCCCCCATAATGAGAGAGACAGTGATAAGGAATGTGTGTGTGTGTGTGTGTGTGTGTG
Source organism: Silurus lanzhouensis (assembly GCA_039877035.1). NCBI lineage: Eukaryota > Metazoa > Chordata > Actinopteri > Siluriformes > Siluridae > Silurus > Silurus lanzhouensis. Next base: position 89,257 of record JBCEWE010000443.1, on the reverse strand, counting down.
TGAGAGCGACAGAGAGAAACTAGTGTTCAGCTACAACATCCTAACTCCCTCTCTCTTTTTCTCTCTCTTTCTCTCTCTCTCTCTTTCCCTCTCTTTGTGCTGAATGGGACCTGAGGGAGGCGCTAGCGTGGCCCACCCAGACTCGCCGCTCGCTGGGAGACACTAATCTTCAACACTGTATTCTGATCACTTTTGCGTTGTCTCTCTTTCTCTCTAATCTTTCTTTCTTTTTTCTGTTTCTTTGACGCTCTGAAGCTCAGGTGTTTTTCCTCGTACCTCGTTCTCCATTTCCGTCAGCACGAACACGGCTGTGGATCCAAAGCTTTTCATTATCGTTATAATATACAAACGTTACCTAATGGCTCTTACGTCATACACAAGGGAGCGTGGGTTTTTTCCAATCGGGGGTGACCTAAATAAATTCCTGACCTAAATTCATTCCCGGAAAAAGAGAACAGTCCAGTCTGGTGTGGTGTGGTGTGGTGTGGTGTGGTGTGGTGTGGTGTGGTGTGGTGTCGTCCGGTCGGCCTGGAAGTGTATTTAGTGTTCAGCTAATCAAATAATCGAAAAATAACAAGCGAGTAAAGACAAAGCAAAAGGAATGAGGGTGTGGATTTCCAGAGACAGAGCACGAGTTTCACAGCAATATGTACAACTATAAATAAATCAAATGTTAACCAAAATGTAATTTTTTGTAGTCAGCCATTGTTTTTTTTTAATCGTTGTCAGACTAGCTAGCTAGCACAGACAAAGCAAAACAAATGAGCGTGTGGATTTCCGGTGATGATGCGAGGATTTCTCCACAACACATGCAAGTATAAAAGGATAAAAAGTACGAGAATTATTATTATTTTTAGTTATTGTGTTTTATTGTTGTCAGACTTGCTAGCTAGCACAGACAAAGCGAAATGAATGAGTGCATTCATTTCTGGTGACGCAGCAATACATGCAAATATAAATGAAGTAAAACGTAGGAGAATATTGTTTTTTTGCTGGTCAGTCATTATTTTTTATTGTCAGACTTGCTAGCAAGCACAGATATAGCAAAAAGAACGAGTGTATGGCAGAGTGTAATGGTCGATGTATGCGTAGCGAAAATTTTCAGTACAGAATTTTAGGTTTGGTCCACGCAATCCTTTTTATGTGGGAACAAAATGTGAGTTCCCTCAGGAACGTATTAAGTGGCGGACCGCAAGTTTGTTTAGTTTACGCATTTGTTTAGAGCACATTCTTTATTATTATCCAACTTAAAAAATTCACAACAAAACCAGGAGTATTGAAAAGAAACACGATTTAGCGCAGTGTCACTGTGGCTACTCATAATGTGCTGGAAATACGATTTGTTTTGTGCATTTATTTAGCCGTAAACTAACACGTTAAATAAAAAAACAATTAGCAATTTTATGTTTTCGCATTTCTCCCCCTAACCGTACCGCAGTTGAACCGAACTGTGACTTAGTGTACCGTTACACCCCTGGTGTATGGATTTTCCGCGAAGGAACGAGGTTTTCACAGCAATACATGAAAGTGTAAATGATAACATGTATGACAATGTCGTTTCTTTTTGTCAATCGGTGTCTGTTATTGTTGCCAGATTGCTACTATTTAAAAAAATTGATAAAAATAACTAACCGCGTCGTTCAGAGCGATGCTTTTTGGATTGTTGGCGCGGCAGAATTTCGCCGGCTTTCGTCCTGTTTCTGTCGAGGGCAGTGTGTATAATCTGATTTATTGCTGCTGCCGCGATCCGCTACAGTTTCAGCGTGGAATCGAGCAGCGCTTCTCCATTCCGCTGTGAAATAGTAGCAGATCCAGATGTCTTTTTCCTTTTTGTGGGGGACATGTGACGGCTGCTACTCGTCGAAGTCTTCTTACACGCTGCGTACGCGATGCCGAGACCGATCCTCCCCTCGCAGCAGCAGCAGCCATAAATCATCTCCGCTCGCCAGCCTGGTGTCAGACACAATCTGTAGGAATTATACAGAGAGCCCACGCTGATTTTTTAGGAATGTGGTCATAAAAAAAAAAAGAGGCCGAGTGACACGTTTACGTCGAGGACAAGCGTAAAACATCACCGCTGTCCATCAGAAGATTAGTGTTTCAGGAGACATTGTGGATGAAGGACGTTTGTGTGATCTATGTGGTGCGGAACGCGGTAAACGGACGAGTACATCGTAAAATCAGAGGAAGTGTTGATGTCTTCGGCTGTTGATGATCCGTCACAATGTTCGGCGTATTGCGATGCTTTTCTGCTCAACGTGGTTGTAAAAAGCGGCTGCTCCATTTGCATTTTTTACCCCTGTTGCATTAAAACAGTTCAAAAGGATGTTTGGATGTTTTTTGTTTACCGCACCACTATGAGGAACCTGTGTGTGTTCAATTACCAGAGATAGAGACTGTATGAGCAAAAGTTTGTGGACAAACTTTCTCAGATCTACTTGTTCCTCCACATCATTAAGTCACTTGTGCTCATCATAAAAACATTTCTTGTTGCTTTGATCAAATTGCGAATGTTTTCTACATTGATTTAATGGATTGTGTTCGAGTGTCTGCTGTTTCCTACATTATCAGTTGTTTATGTTCATGTTGATCAAAATATATTCTACTGGTGTTACCTGAATAGTTTTAACCCCCAAAAACATCTCAGCATCAGTTCATTGTGTACGTCATTGAATGTAAAAAGGTTCAACCAGTCGTCATCATCTGTCATCTAACATTTCTATTAAACTTTTATTCTGTAAATGTGTTGAATTGATGAATTGTGCAGATGAATCTTGAACGTCACTAATGAAGGCGAGTGAACGACATCAGATCAACCAATCATCAACCAGTTCTCTAAAACAGGTCAAAGGTGAATCTCAGGAACCTTCGATTGGAGAGTGAATACAGACAAAACACAGAATTATACATTCTGAAAACGGATGAACTACTAAGAAACAAACAAACACATGTACAGTAGAGTAAAAGTGTGAATCCTGTCTGGTCTTGTACAATCAATATAAATCAAATATCCAATCAAATAAATGAATTTGTGCTGAAATTCAGATTCCAAACAGAATTTTGTGCATTTTCAGTCTCTGTGATCCAAAACCATCGTTTATTTCAAGAAATCCTGAAACTGTGCAGCGTCACACTGACAACACGAATAAACATTTTAATGATTTTGTTTGTGAACAATGACAAAAGGACTTTTAATTCTGATGGGAATGAGACGTTCATTAACACAAATACTTACTTTTGAGAGATGAACTGTGCAGACTTTTGCAAGAAATCCAATGTGTGGTGCTGTTTGTACTCATTGTTGTGGGAAATGCACTGACTTGTAAATAAATATTAAGGATGGTACGAGAAAACGCTCCAAAGCAACTGAGAAAAACTGTAAAACGAGATAAGTAAAGTTCATTAAGAGAAACTGTGAATGACTGAGTGACAGAAAGAATAAAAGAAAGAAAATTACAAATACAGTAAAACATGTGAAATGACAGATGGAGTGAGAGTGTGACATAGATGAATAATGGACAGACAGACAGACAGACAGACAGACAGACAGACAGACAGATAGATA
>JBCEWE010000443.1:60000-80000 GCA_039877035.1 Silurus lanzhouensis | reverse complement strand
TCATGGCCTTTTTGCAGGTTATGGTCTAAAACTAAATAATAATAATAATAATAATAATAATAATAATAATAATAATAATAATAAATGAAAAAAATCCAAATGTTTTATCATTTCATTCCACAATGAATTCTAATTTGTTGTTATAATATCTTCTACTCTTTTGGGAAGATGTTCCACTAGAAGCTGATGCTGGATCTGTGAAGATCACAAATGTTGAGCTAAGTAGCAGTAGTAGTTTTATAACCATATAGACTGTATAAGACTGCAGAAAGAACATTAACTTATAATCTTATACTCCAGTGCTCATGTTAGTTCTCACTCTCCAGTGTTCTGTAGTGTTGAAAGATTTATGATCAAACTCTTGATGTCACCCAAATGAGGATGGGTTCCCCTTTTGCGTCTGGTTCCTCTCAAGGTTTCTTCCTCATAACATCTAAGGAAGTTTTTCCTTGCGACAGTCACTACGGCTGCTCATCAGGGATAAATACACACCGTTCACCTTAACTGTTGATTTGTGTAAAGCTGCTTTGAGACAATGTCTGTTGTGAAAAGCGCTATACAAATAAACTTGACTTGACTTGAGTAGATTTTTGTGGAGATTCATTCAGTCACAATGGTGTAAGTAAATTCAGGTACTGATGTAGGTGAGAAGGTGCAGTCAGTGTTCACATTCATCCCAAAGCTGTTCATTAGGGTTGGAGCTCTACAGCAGGAGATCTTTTACTTCATCCCATGTATCTTCATTGAGCTGGCTTTGTGCACAGGGGCTTTGACCAAAGACGTGCCGTGCAATTTGGGAAAGAAGCACACATGGCTGGGAAAGTTCGGTGTCCCAATACTTTTGGCCAAACAGTGTATCTTGACAGGGACAAGGTCAAAACAGAACTATCAATGTCAGAAAAGTTATTAGCTATGTAGTTCGACTTATTATTTTTTATATTCCTATTTATGTATTATATTTTATATATATATATATAAATATTAATATTTCTCGTGAGTAACAAAAAATGGCAAGGTTTTGACTCTCGTTTCCTTTTACATGTACTGTAATATAAACTCAACAAAAATTTAATTACTCGTCATAAATGTTTTATTTACTACTTTAAATAAATTATACACTAATACAAGTTTTTCTTAAATGTTTGTATGTAATTTATTAGTAGCAACTGTTTTGAAATGTTACTCCGAACTTTCGAGCTTTTCGCCAACTCTCAGATTTCTCACGAGTTTCTCTCAGTTTGCTTTCATATAAAAAGTCGCCAACTATCGAGGTCGCGAGTGTCAAGGTCACGTGTATCGAGGTTCCACTGTATGCGTGTGTATAATTTGTTTTTCTGGTGTAAACTCTATAGGACTTTATAAACTCTCTTGATTGATCAAATTCTCGTGATTGAAAACCAAAACACTGACCCTTGAGTGAGTCACAGTTTTAGGAGTGTAATTATTATAATTATAAATATAATTGATTGTGTTTGACTTTAAATGTTAAATTATTGAGTCAAATCCTGGTGATTTTTTTCTTTTGGTCACTTCTATTCACTGGTGAAACAGGCAGCCAGTCACCAATCAGGGTCTGTTTTAAACTCGTTCTGATTGGCGCTTGGTGCATCTACTGATCACCAACATACAGTTCAGCATCAGTTCAACATCAAGAGAGGAATAAATGATGAAGAAACTCCAGACTCGAACTCACCACAACACACGTGACCTCATTTACACCATTTTTTCAGTAGTTGTAAAGAAGGTTTTGGGTTCATGATGATTGTAATAAAAATCAATCAGTAATTGAGACATTAATATCATTCTATTAATAGATCAGTGTGCTGAGAGTCACATTCGAGTCTTTACACATCAACTGAGGTGATTTAGTAAAGAGTCTTGTGATAAAAATTATAATAGGAACATTATAGTTATAATAAATCATAGTATTTTGGATACTTACTGGAGTATTTCTACTTTAATTCACCTCTATGGTTTGTGTACTTCGTCCCCACTGCACTGCCTAAGCTGTGAGGAGGTGCTAGCTTAGTTTAAGGTATTGGACTTTGGATCCACACCAAACTACCACTCCTGGCCCCTGAGCAAGGCCCTTAACCATATAGCTGCTCTCTCTCTCTCTCTCTCTCTCTCTCTCTCTCTCCTGTGGGCTAAAATATAATGCTGTTAAACGATGTCAATTTTGAGCCAAATCTGTGTGACAGAGTGAATCAGCCATGTTCACTGGCATTGATGAATATGTTTCATCTGTCTCTTTCCAGTATTCTCATGCTCTCTATTCCCAACAATCTCTCTCTCTCTCTCTCTCTCTCTCTCTCTCTCTCTCTCTCTCTCTCTCTCTCTCTCTCTCTTGCATGCCGTTCTCTCAGCGCAGTTGATGTGTTTATTGAAACTCCCTAAACCCCAGCAGTGCTAATCGCCATCCCATAGCTCCTCCCTCTCTCCCTCTTTCTCTCTCTCTCTCTCTCTCTCTCTCTCTCTCTCTCTCTCTCTCTCTCTCTCTCTCTCTCTCTCTGTGTCTTTCTCTCTAAGAAAATACATTCCTTTTTTCTCGAATAAAACGTGTTTGCAAGAAAAAGCTCTCTGTAAGTAACAAATCTCTTCATGTCACGCTTCTAAAGGAAACGAATCACAGATGAAGAAAGGGGATTATTTTCCCATAACCGCATGCCCCCCAAGTGTTTTGTTACTTACAGAAAGCTTTTTCAACTGATTCATTCATTTCTACACTATCTGGACAAAAGTGTTTGGACAACCCACTTTTTTCAGTCGCACATGCTTCTTCTCCAAACTGTTATCACAATTGTTTAAGACGTCTTTGGTGATGCTGAGGAATGAAATTTGTCCTTTAGTTAAACTAGGAGACTCAAACCTGTTCCAGCATGGCAATGCCCATGGGCACAAAGCCAGCTTCATGAAGATCTGCTTCACATGGGATGGAACTGTATGGAAGATCTCCTGCTATGGAGCTCTAAACCCTATTGAACACCTTTGAGATGAATGTGAACGCTGACTGCACCCCAGGTCTCCTCACAAATCTCCACAAAAGTCCAGTAGAACATCTTCCCAGAAGAGTGGAGCTTATTATAACAGCAAATGGGGAATGACATAAAAAAGAATCTTATGCTCAGGTGTCCACAAACCTTTTTGTCTTGGATCAACTAATCAACACCTTTTGACCAATCAGGTTTGAGAATGAAGTAAATGATAATACAGATGCAAAATACACTCTTTATATTCAATTTATTTTAATATAAATAACTATATATGCGTTCTATAATAGTTTTGATCTTTATATTGATATTTACACTGCTACAGGAAACAAAGTTCTGGTCTGGTCAGAATCGGCATGAAGGTCTGACAAGAATTCTAGCTTTAAACCACAAAAGTAAACTTCCTGCAGGATTATGGGTGGCAAATCTACCTGTAGTGTACTCAGCTAATCTGCAAACATCGCCTCATTTATCATTTTCACACGCAGCGAATCCGGCAAATCCGTAGTAGGAATTCAGTCGTGCATCCTGAATGCTGAAGCATCACGTGAGTCACGCCTGTTCGCGGTTTCGAATTGAATCGAGAGAAAGACACACACACACACACACACACACACACACACTGTCAACATTAACGTGACAAAAGTGTGCTACGATAAGATACTCGCTGACTGGAATACAATGTCAGCGGATTAAAATCTGCCATCGTCAAGTTAAACAAAAAGCGAACAAAACTGTTTCCTCAGGCGGTCCGTTCTCAGGAGGTGTTTTGACTCTTGAAAGTGTTACAGTCTGATATGTTTAGTGCTTCAGGACGTACAGATGTTCGAAAAATATAATCGGAGAAAAGAGTTGGACAGGAAAAAAATGCATTTAATTCATTGCAGGTTCATTGAATTGAACCGACTTGAACTTGCACATATAAGACACATATAATTATAACATCGCATGAACAAATGAGGGCCGAGATGTTTTGTGTCGTAGAGAGAATCTAATGAACTGAGAACAACCTGCCTGAACCGTTTCACCTCTTAATATCATCATTATGATTATCATCAATATCAGTATTAAAGAGAAGAGCAGTAGAACAGACAGGAATCTCATATAATGAAAAATAATGTCATCATTAAAGCAAGAAACTCAATAAACACAATTGAACACAAGTCTCCTTTCATTGTAGCCACAACTCACATACATCATCTCCAACAGAAACAGTGATATTTACCTCATAAAATGACCCTGGAATTTCTGTGCATTTTTTCCACGCATTACAGTTTTTCTGTAGATTTGAAATTAAGGCAAATTGTGTGTTTTTGTGCAAATTCTACGAGAAAGAAAACAAAAGTATAAGCGGTGATATATACATTCTGTCATATATATAAAGGAAGCTTAAAAACTGTTTTAAAACCATTTTACCTCATGAACTAGCTTTTCTTAAAAAGTCTGCCTTGTAAATCTCTCTGTTGTGGGAAAAAAAACCAGCTAATAAATCCATACTTAAACTTGTGCAGTTTGCTACAGATGCGGGTTGCAAGCTCCGACTCTTGCGCTCTCTGACCATCCAATCAAAGGACATAAAAATGGCAAGGTTATTGGACGCCTGCTAGATGGCCTCCGGGGCCACAAACACAAAACTTTATTGGTTAAAGTGACAGTTTTATTCTCACTGTTGTCTGTCAGGACAGATTCTTTGACCACAGAAACACGTGATGTGACGGCTCAAATCTGATTGGTGAGAAACTCTAACCAAAAAATACACTCCCAGAAGCAACACAACTGAGAGAAATGAAGAGAATGGACTATTGGGAATAATTTTATACATAATAATGGGAAAAAAATTCACAAAAATGTAAATTCTGATTTCAGAGAAGGGCTTGCTGGCCCTAATGGCTCTCCATATAGTGTAACCGAGTTTGATAATTATTTGTTCTAAAATGATTTGTTTGTGGATTTTCTGCATAAAGTGATGAAAAATGGAGAATTTTTTGTGTGCATGTAATCGAGGGTTTTGTGTGTGTGTGTGTGTGTGTGTGTGTGTGTGTGTGTGTGTGTGAGAGAGAAACATTTTTGGCTCATGTCAAAACCGGAGCAGCAGTGAATAATGTACGGCCCTCTGGCCTTTTTGCGAGCGATTTAAAATCAAGGCAGTCGGAAGGGATTACACACTGCCTCAGAACCTTCCAGCTTCTTGTCAACTTCTAAAAAAAAAAAAAAAAAAAAAGAAAAAGGCAAGTCAGAAAAGGAAAAAAAGAGGGAGAAGTGATGGTAATTGTAAGGGGAAAAAGCGAGGACGCCTGCAGGAAGGAAAGTGGATGGGATCAGGGGCGGTGTTTTTATACACAGAAGACAAATTACAGGTATCTTCTCTTGACTGGAGATGAATTCACGCCTGAATTCGAGCCAAATCCTAGACAAACCCCCCCCCCCCCCCCCCCCCCCGCCGCCACAAACGATGCCCACTTTTATGTTTTCCGGTCCCATGTGAGACTCCAGGACCCACCAGAGAGCCTGATGATAAACGATCTCCCTCTTTTGCAAACACTCACTAAAAATAACACGTTTTGCTTTTTTCCCCTGTAACATTCCTGCATGTGAATCAAATAAATCATCACATTTCTACCAGTTACCACATGAGTCTTTGGTTCGTGCTGTTTACCGTACCCTTGGTTACGCGGATGTGTGTGCGATGACATCACTAAGAGCCGAGCAGAGCTCCCACATTCATCACGACTTGGCTGGTAATCCGATGTGTCTACGTTCTCTCATGACAATTCTTTTCCCTCTTTTTTTTTTTTTTTTGGACACAGCTGTGGATCTTGAGGGTGGAGTAGACAGGGGCACTCGGTTTCGGACTGCATGCTAATCAAATGTAGGATTCTTGTGATCCTGGAAGGGTCACGGCTCCATCCAAGACCTTCATGCAGTAGGTTAATTCGTGCTCTTTGTGGTTATGAGTAATAACGTGTTAATCGAGATTATAAGGAATCCAATAGAAAGGCAGTAGAGAGTACAGAGCGCTGACGGGAATCTCAGACAGAGAGAATGAATGTCACCACTAAAGCAAGAAACCCGATAATTCACACGTCTCCTTTCACTGTAGCCGCAGCTGCACCTCCAGCATGCATCATCTCCAGCAGAAGCATCGATATTCACCTCATCACATCACCCAGTAAATTTTGTGTTTTTTTCTGTGCTTTTTGGTTTTCCTGGGGATTTAAAATGAAGGCGAATTGTGCGTTTCTGTGCAAATTCTACATGAACGAAAACTAAATATGAACGGTTTATGAACAACTGTTTCGAACCGTTTTTTCTGATCTTTCCTCACGATGTCCAGCTTTTCTTGAAAACTGTCTTGTGAATGTATCTGCGACCAAATGCAAGACATTATTTCCACGTGCTCCTTCATGCAGCAGGTTTAATCCTGCTGTTCCTGTTTATGAGGAATGTGGTAAACTGGATTACTGGCTTATTGAACGTAAGGAACCGAAACACTTTGAGAAAGAGGAGAAGAATCAGTGCAGACGTGCAGACGTGCAGCCCAAAAGATGATTATTCTCCTGTTACAGCGTATCCTGAAGAGTTTTTTTTTTATTGCTCTTATATCGTAGCAGTGTGCCATTGTAGAGGATCACAGTGCTGGCATTTAAAACCGCAGCAGCTGGCGTTGAACTCAAGACGGCGGAGAAAACGATTCCCACTCGAACCGCATTCCGTTGGTTAATCACACTCTCCTGATCAAACCTGTGGCTCTCAATCTGGCTGGTGCAAAAAAAACTAAACATTCAATCATCCCTACATGTTGAGTTCAAATCCTGGAAAGTCCAAGGAAGGATCTCTTGTAATGGACAAATTTCCGATTCCACCTTCGGTCGCTCGCTGTGATCTTTACAACTGATCTCTTCATCTCTCTGAGTGCAAGAAAGACCTGCATAAAGGTTCTTCTTCGTCCTGACCAGCCACCTGATGTCTGAACCACTGAGTCACTAGCAGGTTTCACATGACGTCTAAGCCCAAATAAGGGTATAAAGTCAAGTACCGATGTAGACCTGGGGTGCAGTCAGCATTCTATAGCATGAGAACTTCACTGCAACCCAGTGTAAAGCATATATTAATGATGCTGGCTTTGTGCACCAGGGCATTGTCATGCTGGAACAGGTTTGAATGCCACCACATCTGAAGACGTCCTATACAACTGTAGCCTCCAAAGTTTAGAAGAAGCACATATGGCTGGAAAAATCAGGTGTCCCAATACTTTTGCCACACAGTATATATAAATGGAGTGAAAGTTCTGGCACTAAATAGTCCTTTCTTAAATATTTCCCCTGAGCAAGCTAGTTCTTCTACTGTGATTATAAGCTCCGCCCCTAAATGAGCGCGGAATTAGTTTAGAGTCTGAATATGTGATCAAACCGTTTTTTTTTCTTGTTCCAGAAAAAAATGGCTAAGCCATGTCATGTGTGTGTTATTTTACACAACTGATAAGGATCAGCTTAGATTGCAGTGTGAATTCTTGGAGGCGTTGTTGTAAGCGAACTCTGAGATTGATGCAGCGCCGCTGTGATTCCGAAGCAGGCTCAATAACACACAGGCGTAGCCTGAGGCTGCGGTCAGGCCGAGCTTCTCACACAGAGTCGGGGGGGGGGGGGGGGGGGGGTTGGCGTTAATTTGTTGGTCCAGGAAACATTAGTGCGAAAGTGTATTTAGACAGAGAGCTGGCTAATTTACTGACATGGCCACAGGAGAGAGGGAGGGAGGGAAGGAGAGAAAGAGTAGAGTAAAATATGCAATATATAATCCTTTCTCTATCTATCTATCTATCTATCTATCTATCTATCTATCTATCTATATCTATCTATCTATCTATCTATCTATCTATCTATCTATCTATCTATCTATCTATCTATACACACAAAATCCCAATTTTCAAAAAGTTGGATAAAAAAACAAAAAAAAATAATTAAAACAGAATAAATAAAAACAGAATGCAATGATTTGCAAATCTCAGTTCTGGGTGTTTTGTGTTGCATTTTTCATTTCATGGCAGGCCAGTTCAGCACCCGGACTCTTCTACTATGAAATCATGCTATTTTAATAGCTGTAATATGCAGTTAGCATTTCTGGATGGAAGCATGTGTTTCTCTAAAACCTGTATGCCTAAATAAAACCTATATACTGTTAAGCTTTGATGGAGCCTTTCCAAATGTGCAAGTTGCCCATTTCGCACTAATGCACTCCCATACCATCAGAGACGTGGCTTTTTTGAATTAAGCACAAGCCAGATGGTCCCTCTCCTCTTTAGTCCGGAGGATGTAGTGTCCATGATTTCCAAAAAAGAAATTATAATTTTGATTCTTTAGACTACAGAACAGTTGTTCACTTTAGCTCAGTACATTTTAAATTAGCTTTAAGGATGGTGGCTTTTCCAGCTCATGTAGACACATGCCTTTCGAGTTCAACCAGCATAGGTGACAGACAATGATTTCTGAAGGTGTTACTGAGCCCATGTAGTAATTTCCATTACAGAATCATGACTGTTTTAAATGAACTGCCGCCTGAGTGCCTGAAGATCGCGGCCATACAATATTGATTTTTGCAGGCAGTTGTTCCTTGTGCACAGAGATTTCTCCAGATTCTTTAAAACTTTTGATATTAGGTTCTGTAAATGATAAGATATTTAACTGCTTTGCAATTTTATGTTGAGGAACATGATTCTGAAATTTGTAGACAGTCTTTCACAGACTGGTGAAGCTCTGCCCATCTTTACAATTGAGAAACTGTAACTCTCTAAAATACAATATTTATACCCCAGTCATCTTACTGACCTGTTGATAGTTAACCTCATTAGCTGAGAAATGTTTCTCCTACTTTTTCAATTCAGTATCTTTTTACAGGCTTTTTTGCCCCATGTTGCAGCCATCAAATTCAAAATGCCCTTATTTTTGCCTTAAAATGGTGCATTTTCTCAGTTTATACATAACATTAGCAATGATGGGGGGGGGGGGGGGGGTGTTTATGGTCCAATGCTTTAAAAACACATACGAACACATTATTGTTTCTGTTATAACAGCGAAAAAAGTCTCCAGTGTCAGAGCTTCGCAGTCAGAGATGAAACTGTAATTTAACTTGTAATCTGTTGAAGAAAAAAAAAATCCTGCCATTTATAGCTGCTATAACATGAGTCAGAACAGGAATTCGCTTGTTTTCTGAGCGCATTTCACAAGACTGAATGTAGCAATAAACAGATAAAAAGTATGCCGAGGCTCAAGGTGTCTGGGATTGTGTACTGCAGTAACTGTGTGTGTGTGTGTGTGTGTGTGGTATGTTAGGGGGGATGGGTTGAAGTACACATGAGTTCATTTGAGTTCTATGTTCAGGTCTGACTTGAAGAGATCAGATTACAGCATAAGTGCACCCACCCACACACACACACACACACACACACACACACACACACACACACACACACACACACACACACACACAAGGAGGGTACACTTCCCCAAATATGGCAGGTGATTATGTAAATACCAGTGAGTGACATTTCTCTGGCTTGTGTTGTGTCACTTGTCTGTGCAGACCCATCACGCAGGCACGCTGTCGGACAGGAAAAGGCCATTGTTCTCCCACCATGACACCTTTCATAAACGTAAGCCGATAGGCATCGACTCCGTCACATACACATGCATGCATGTGTGTGCATAGGTTGAAGGGATTGTGCAAGTGCGTTGTGGAATGAGTGTGGCATTGCAGCTCTTTTTCAGATCTGTCGAGCGTGCCAATTAAAACATTCCAGGCCGTAGCCGTGGAGCTCGGAGACGAACCCCGGCGGGACGACGACGTTCGCCGACAACACGCCCTGTGTTTCAGTCTTCTCCGCCTTCCGTCCCGCCGCTTTGATGAATTTTGTTTCTCACTCGCACTCTGCTTCGGCTCGACGAGTGACAGGAATTTCTCATCCACGCTCTCTTTATTAATTACTTCATCTACTTAGGATGGAAGATGAACTAATCGCACTGTACAGTGCGAGAGTCTCTACTGACTCCACAAAACACAACCTGTACACAACCATCACACAACCATTACTCAACCTTCAAACAACCATCACACAACCATTACACAACCTTCACACAGCCATCACACAATCATTACACAGCCGTTACACAAAAATCACACATTCACAAATTAGACACTACTAATTACACTTTACACACAAGTAAAACATTACCCACTCAATATTACAAACTACACACTACAAAATGCACATTGCACACTTCATGTTAAACACACTACACATTATACACTACACACTCCTCATTACACACTACAGATTATACACTACATATTACACACTGCACATTATATACTACACACTGCACATTATATACTACACACTGCATATTACACACTGCACATTACACACTGCACATTATATTCTACAGACTGCATATTACACACTGCACATTATATACTACACACCGCACATTATACACTGCACTTTATATATTGCACACTGCACATTACACACTGCACATTACATACTACACACTGCACATTATATACTACACACTGCACATTACACACTGCACATTATATACTACACACTGCATATTACACACTGCACATTACACACTGCACATTATATTCTACAGACTGCATATTACACACTGCACATTATATACTACACACCGCACATTATACACTGCACTTTATATATTGCACACTGCACATTACACACTGCACATTACATACTACACACTGCACATTATATACTACACACTGCACATTACACACTGCACATTACATACTACACACTGCACATTACACACTGCACATTATATACTACACACTGCATATTACACACTGCACATTATATTCTACAGACTGCATATTGCACACTGCACATTACACACTGCACATTACATACTACACACTGCACATTATATATTGCACACTGCACATTACATACTACACACTGCACATTATATATTGCACACTGCACATTACATACTACACACTGCACATTATATACTACACACTGCACATTACACACTGCACATTTTATACTACACACTGCACATTATAAACTACACACTGCACATTATACACTGCACATTATATTCTACAGACTGCATATTGCACACTGCACATTACACACTGCACATTACATACTACACACTGCACATTATATATTGCACACTGCACATTACATACTACACACTGCACATTATATACTACACACTGCACATTACACACTGCACATTTTATACTACACACTGCACATTATAAACTACACACTGCACATTATATACTACACACTGCATATATACACTGCACATTATATATTGCACACTGCACATTACACACTGCACATTACATACTACACACTGCACATTATATACTACACACTGCACATTACACACTGCACATTTTATACTACACACTGCACATTATATACTACACACTGCACATTACACACTGCACATTATATACTACACACTGCATATTACACACTGCACATTATATACTACACACTGCATATTACACACTGCACATTATAGACTACACACTGCACACTGCAAATTACACAATGCACATTATATACTACACGCTGCACATTACACACTGCACAGTACACACTGCACATTATATACTACACACTGCACATTACACACTGCACATTAAATACTACACGCTGCACATTACACACTGCACATTATATACTACACACTGCACATTATATACACCACAAATTAAACATTATACACTACATATAACACATTGCACACTACATGCAGCACACACTGTACACCCTGAACAATACACTACACACTTACACACTACAGATTATACATTATACACTACAGAGTATACATTATATACTGCTAATTATATACTACACATAACAGACTGCACATTGCATGCTACATAATATACACTGCACACTACACACAACACATACCATAATTAAACATTATACACAACTCACTACACATTACACACTGCACATTATGTATTATATTGTTTAACAAATGTCATGAGAATTATAGTTATATTCTAGGAAATAATGAATTTTATTAATATTGTTTGCACTTATTTGAAGTTCTCCTTATTTGCATCGACTTGATTTGCATTTCCCCGGTATAATCACTTATTATGTTTTGTAATCACTTATTTTTTCCTTCTCAATGAATCTAATTTGCATGGAGTCGATTTGCATTTTGAAGCGGCATGCTTGTTTCCTCCTCGAACGCCCTGCAATGAAATGATGCTCGTTGTGGAATTCGTTCTCTGAAACGAGGTGCGAGCGGCAGCGCCTCCAGTCGTGGCTTTGATTTATGTCTGAGAGCTGAGTCAACCTCGCTGTAGGCCGTTCTCCCGCTACGGCAGTTGCTCAAGACCGATTTTTTTTTTATTTGAGGAGGGGAATAAGTTAATAAGTCTTCTCTGGTTTGTTTTGGGGACTCCTTGACCGAGATTTGAGCCTTGTTTTTTTTTTTTTTATTGTGCTAAATAGCAGAAGAGAGTCCTGAGTGTGTGTGTTTGTGTGTGTGTGTAAGTCAGAGTCGCTGTGTTTAAACACGAAAACTCAGGATTTATTTAGGTACTCTGAGATTTACTGAGCTCTTCCCGTCACACAGAAGTCAGACTTGGCAGCGTGATACACTGCGCATCTCCTGCCAAAGCTAATAAACGCGCTTGCTGGTGCAATGCGCAATCGGCTCACCTGTCTGATTGACACACCTGGCCGGGCGCCACATACCTGGCAGGTAAGAGGAGCACACCTCAGCAGGTCTTCCCAGCAGTGCTGAGCGCTGCTACTGAATGCAGGGCGAGCCTGATAATCAGCGCTTTAACGCAGACAATAGTCACTGCTAATCTCCGGCTAACACCTGGCTTTGACACTACAATATCGTAATTCAGCGCGACTTGTACACTTCGCAGCTGTTCAAATGTTTACTGCGAAAAAAATCCGCATCTGCCAGCGCACAAGGCGTACTTCGGATATTTATTATGTCGTTCCCTCAGGTGGAACCTGGCCCCGAACGTTCTGATCTTTCCGAACGTCTTGTCTTTGACTGCACCCGAACGCTAATTTTCTAATTAGCGTTTGGCGTACCGGTGTAACGAGAATCGTCTGGATCCGTTTCCCCTCAGGTGTAGAAAGATGAATCGATCGATGAGCTGGTCACTGTATCATGTTTCCTTTAGCTTTTTGAACATCCCATTCCACATAATTAGCTCCACTCTTCTGGGAAGATGTTCCACTGGACATTTGTGAAGATTCATACAGAAAAAAAGAAAGAAGGAAAGAAAAAAGAAAGAAAGAAGAAAGAATGAACGAAAGAAACATGCCGAAAAAGAACAACAAAATAATTTGCGTAACTGATTGTCAGAGAGAAATAGACAAAGAATATCAGAGCGACATGAAAAGATAGAGAGATGAGGAAAGACACGGAAAAGGAAAAATAAATATGATGGAAATAAAGAGAGACAAATAAAAATATAGAGAGACAGACAGACAAACATGAAGGTGAACAGACAGACAGATATTAAGACAAAACAATGGATCAAAACAGAGCTAGCAATGTTGGAAAAGTTATTAGCTAGCTGGTTGGACTAATTCTTTTCTCCACGACTCTGCAGCCATCCAGTAAAACGAAGTCATGATGTGTGTTTCAAGCAGCTAACAAAAAACTAGTAAAAAAAAAAAAGAAAAAGTTTTTTTTTCTTTTTTATCTCTTTATGCTAGCTAAAATTAGCATACCATCAGACGTATGTAGATTGCACGTATTTAAGTGTTTGATAGCGTCAGGTATGCGGTGTGAGTGTGTGTGTGTGTGTGTGTGTGTGTGTGTGTGTGTACGTGTGTGTGTGTGTGGGTGTGTGTTTTTTAGAGCCACAATAACACACTCCCCAAATGCTGATCTGAGATCCGGTTCAGGATCTATAAGAGGTTATTCCAGTTCATGAGGATTTTTAAGGCTTTTGAAAGAGAAAGAAAGAAATACCTGCTCGAACTGATCTGTTAGCATTAGAACATTAACAGGCTAATCAGCCTCTACTCTCCTAAACATTGAGAAGCAGCTGAACATCAAGAAGCAGAGCACTGAGCAACAGAGCATGAAGCAGCAGAGCAGCAGGAGAACATGAGCATCAGATCCTCATACAGAGCATCGAGAAGCAAAACAGCAGAGCAGAATATCAAGCTGTAGAACATCACAGCAGATCAGCGAGCAGAATTTTATAAACAACTTGAGTTAAAAAGTTAAAACAATAAGAAGATAATCTCTCTCTCTCTCTCTCTCTCTCTCTCTCTCTCTCTCTCTCTCTTTTTCTCTTTTTCTCTGCCCGAGTCACGCAATAAATCTGACATACGCAACCAGGTAACAAATTAAATATTCACATTAATAACCCAGATGAAGGTTAGTTTTAAAGTTGCAACAGTTTAATGTTTAACAGTTTAACAGACTCATAATTGTATCGTAATTTAGTTAATTTGGTGTTTGGTAATGAGGGGCTACATTTGATCAGCAACACCGACTCAATGACACACAAGTCATTCAGAAAAAGACGACTGATAGCACTTACATTCATAGCAACCAGAGGCCTCGTTTTCATGACATCATCATGTAGAACTTCTTACATTTTACACTCTATTAAAACTATTTTATAAACAACTTGAGAAAAAAAGTTTTAAAAAAATAAGAAAATAATCTCTCTCTCTCTCTCTCTCTCTCTCTCTCGCTCTCTCTCTCTCTCCAAAACTAAATAATTTTTATAGAAAATATGAAGCCATTTTCTTCAACCCTCTTAAATACAAATGACAAAATTCTATTTTATATAGAAATACATGTTTCATAAATACTGCCATCCCTGTGTGTGTGTGTATACTCTGATCTGAGTGTGTGTGTGTGTGTGTGTGTGTGTACACTCTGAGCTGAGTGTGTGTGTCTGTGTGTGTGTATATACTCTGAACTGTGTGTGTGTGTGTGTATACTCTGAGCTGAGTGTGTGTGTGTGTGTGTGTGTACTCTGAGCTGAGTGTGTGTGTGTGTGTGTGTGTGTGTGTGTGTGTGTGTGTGTGTATACTCTAAACTGAGTGTGTGTGTGTATATACTCTAAACTGTGTGTGTGTGTGTGTGTGTGTGTGTGTGTGTGTGTACTCTGAGCTGAGTGTGTGTGTGTGTGTGTATATACTCTGAGCTGTGTGTGTGTGTGAGTGTGTGTGTGTGTTTTTTAAGCTGATTGTGTGAGAGTATACTCAGAGCTGTGTGTGTGTTCTATAAGGTGAGTGTGTGTGTGTGTGTGTGTGTGTGTGTGTGTGTTCTATAAGCTGAGTGTGTGTGTGTGTGTGTGTGTGTGTGTGTGTGTGTGTGTGTGTGTGTACTCAGAGCTGTGTGTGTGTTCTATAAGCTAAGTGTGTGTGTGTGTGTGTGTGTGTGTGTGTATACTCTGAGCTGAGTGTGTGTATGTGTGTGTGTGTTCAATAAGATGAGTGTGTTTACATTTCACCTCACACAGTACTGTATACTTAAGTACAGTAGGTTTACTAGTCGGCGCTATACTTGGTTTTTGTCTTTTGTCTTGTCTTGTCTTGTGTTGTCTGTCTGCACGCTGTCTGTCTGTACTGTTCTTTTGTTTGCACTGTTTGCACCAGGCTGCACTCGATGCACTTTATGTTGTTTTGTTGTTTAGTGTAGCACCAGGGTTCTGGAGGAACGTTGTTTTGTTTTTACTGTGTACTGTGTACCACTGTGTATAGTAAAAATGACAATAAAAGCCACTTGACTTGACTTGACTTGTGTGTGTGTGTGTGTGTGTGTGTGTGTCTGTGTGTGTGTGTGAGTGTATACTCAGAGCTGTGTGTGTGTGTGTTCTATAAGGTAAGTGTGTGTGTGTGTGTGTGTGTGTGTGTGTGTGTGTGTGTGTGTGTGTGTTCGGTGTGTACTCTGTTTTTTGGTATATATTCTGATCATGACTCGTGGATCTGGTTGCCAGTTCACCATGCGTGAAGCTGCTTTACCTGCTCCCCTGATTTCACCAACACTCAGGAGAAGTTTGACGTTTAGAAAGTGAATGAGTTATGAGGAGGAGTGTTCAGTCACGTGCATCTGATCTGGTTGCTTTTGGTTTTTTTCTCGGTGATGGTTGTGGTAAAGAATGTGAACCTAGCATGCGTTTGAAGTTCTCGAGAACCTGCCGCTCCTTAATACCTTATTTCTTGAAGGTAGAGCAGTGAAAATTTTGCTGGACCCTGGAGGGGCATCGCATTTAATCCCTTAAACTCTGATTTTAGACTCAAATGTCATTTTCACAAACTCTACCACTAACATATTCTTTATAAAAAAATACTTCATGCTAATGTCATATATGTAAATAATAATATTTACATACATATATATACTCATGTAACTATTTAATATATATATACATACACTTCTGCACACAATATACCTTACTTATGCCTTATTATTAGTATTTTTCTCCTTTTTCTCTTTACTGTTTAATATTGTTTCATTTGTAATATTTAATAGTGACTGTAGTTTGCCTGTAGCCTACGAATTTCACTGTCACTGACGTCTGTACTTATGACAAATTAAACTTAAAACTTGAAAACTTGAAACTCAGACGAAGTCTGACATGCAATCAAACGCTTATGTTAAAATATTTTTACACCACAATTTAGTTCTTTATACACCGATCAGGCAAAACATTATGACATTATAACACTGACATTATGAACACTGATGATCTCTTCATCATGGCACTGGTTAGTGGGTGGATTTATTTATTAGGCAGCAGGTGAACAAATTGTCCAAGTTGATGTTAGAAGCAGGAAAAATTGGCGAGAGTACGAATTTGAGCGAGTTTAATAAATTGTGACGTCTAGACGTCTTGGTCAGAGCATCTCCTAAACTGCAGCTCTTGTGTGATGTTACTAGTCTGCAGTGTTTAGTATCTATCATAAGAGCTCCAAGGAAGGAACAGTGGTGAACCGGCGACAAGGTCATGTGGGACGAGGCTCATTGATGCACGTGAGGAGCGAAGGCTGGTCCGTGTGGTCTGATCCAACAGACGAGCTCCTGTAGCTCAAACTGCTGAAGACGTTCATGCTATTAATGATCGATGGGTCACGACTGTTTTATGAGCAAAAGGGGACCAACACAATATTAGGCAGGTGATCATAATGTTATGCTGATCAGTGTGTGTATTAAATCTAAATACTATATATTTTATTATTATTATTGAGACCAAAATCTTACCACAAACTTGGAGGCACACGATTCTACAGGACGTCTTTCGATGCGGTAGCACCAAATTTTCCCTCAAACTGGAAGACTCAAATCTATTCCAGCATGTTGATGCCCCTGTGCACAAAGCCAGCTCCATGAAGATCTGCTATACATGGTTTGGAAGATGTGGAAGATCTCCTGCTATAGAGCTCCAAGCAATTAATATCATAATAGCAAATAATTCAGTTGTAAAGCGCTTTTAACAATAGACATTGTCTTCAAGCTAAAGTTGTATAGAAGAATGTATATATTTAGTGCATATATGTTTGTTCCATATGACTGTAATTCTATCCCAATGTGCAATCTAGTGGGGACCTTCGCAAGAAAAACTAAAGACTTGGAAACCTGGACTCAAAAGGAAACTCGTCCTCATCTTAAACACTGAATGTCCATTCATTACAGTTCCATCGTTATAGTGTACAGTTCAAGTACGGTTAATTGAACACTTTTCACGCTGACTGCACCCCCAGGGCTCCTCACCTCACCTACATCACTACCTGACTTTACACACACTTATGGCTAAATGAATGTCCACACATCTTTCCAGAAGAGTGAAGGTTAATATAACAGACAATGGAGACTCAATATGGAATCGAATGCTCAAAAAGATGCACAAACAAATTTCATGGTCAGGCGTCCACAAACTTTTGTAACCGTTCAGGTGAAACATGGAAGTAGTTTCTGTGTGTATAAAAGCCATTAGAGATTCCTGCAGCCTAATAAACACAGCGCCGTTCACCCATTTTATTCTTCATGGGAACTCCGAGCTGCGTGAGCCAACGTGTTAGTTACATAGTATAATTAAATACCTGAAATGGCCAATATTTGTGTTTACTGCCAGACAGGTGTGTGGTGTCTGTGTAATTGTGTGTGTTTCCTGTAAATACCAACAGACAAGTGCTTAAGTGCTAGGCTGCGTTCGCCAAGAAGAGGGAAAAAAAACAACAAGCCGGTGTACAAATGACGGCAATGAAACGAGCAAGCTGTCCATCAGCACCTGCGGAGGGAGTGTCAGGAAGTCAGGAGATAGAGAGGGAGAGAGAGAGAGAGAGAGAGAGAGAGAGAGAGAGAGAGAGAGAGAGAGAAGGAGGGGTACATTCCACATGCCTGGCTCTGTGCCACTGCATTCTCTTTCTGTTTGTGTTTTTTTTTTTTTTGTGGTTTACTTTTTCGACAGATAGATGACGTTCGTGGAGACAAAAATAAAGAAAGAAATGCAAAAATAAAGAAAGTGGTTTTTATTTCTAAGCTTGAACTTCAGTAACTTTGTTCCCCAGCGTGAAAAAGGAATGCGCCAGCGTCAGGCGGCGTAACGCGCTAACATCGTAGCTGTAACAGGATCTGTACCAATATTCAAATTCTAACCAAAAGTGGGCGTGGCCTCCACAGAACTGTACACAAAAAATGCTGGAAAAACCCAAAAGGGAGAAATACCGGCAGGGGCGGTGTGGCGGCTCACCGATCCGGCTAATAACTCATTAGCGATAAATCAACATTTCTTATCGGTGCCATTTTCTAAAACAAACCGAAATGTAAATCTGATAAAAAGGAGACTTTAGATTTGTACTTTACAGAACTGTGAAATTCTTTTTTCGTATATCTCAGCGATGTTTGGAAGCTGGGGTCAAAACACAGGGTCAACCATGATACAGCCTGAGGGTTAAGGGCCTTGCTAAAGGGCCCCTGGAGTGGCAGCTTGTATACTGGTAGTCCACGAGTTGGGACGTTGAGTTCAGTTGTCTCGGTGTTACAGCACGTATTATTTTTCTGTGTTTTTGATGTTTCATCCTGATTTAGCTCTTGTCTGTCTTCTTTTTATCTGCATCTCTAAACACTGAACCAGAGCGCGCTTCTTAACGCACGTTTCCTCCACCTCCGCTCTCCATTTACGACACATATACAGTATACTGTAAACGTAAAAGAATATTGTAGTGTATTTTGCTCTGTTTTGAATTCATTTTTTAAAACTTCAGAACATCAGAACACCACCATCATAAGTCAGGGAATATCTGCTCTGGGTTATAAACCTTGCTGCCGCTTTTGGGGGCCTTGAGCAAGACCCTAAACCCTTTGTGCTCTAGGGGTGTTGTACCATGGCTGACCCTGCACTCTGACCCCAGCTTCCTAACATCGCTGAGATATACTGATATACTGAATTTTACTGTTCTGTAATGTACATATGACAAATGGGAGCTTAATGGTTAAGCCATTGGACTTTAGATCTGAAGGTCATGATTTCAAATCCCAGCCACACCCAGGTGCCACTCCTGGGCTTCTGAGCAAGGCCCTTAACTTCCTAATTGCTCAGGTGTATGAATGAGATAAATGTAAGTCGCTCGGGATGAGGGCGTGTGCCAAATGCCATAAATGTAAATGTGGTTCGAACCCCTGACCTTCGAGTCGCCAACTCAGAGCCTCAACCACTGAGCTGCGACGACCCCTAAACGCCACCTTCACACGCAAATATAATAAAAGACAAAATCTCATCTGGGGATCACAATCTAAAGAGTCCTAGGAGTAGGTGGGGCTTAAGATGGCTTACCTGTCAATCAAAGTGACACTAAGCATTTATGTATGTGGAAAAGGGCAGCTATATGGATATATAAATATAAAGCATGGCGTAGTTTGAAGGAGGCGATACAGTTCCTTCACACTTCTACACACTCCAAAACCATGATGTGGCCATGACAAAGTAATGCCACAAGATAAAGTGCTG